>PVKV010029169.1:0-23990 GCA_004027835.1 Alouatta palliata | reverse complement strand
CCGTCTCTACTAAAAATACAAAAATTAGCTGGGCATGGTGGCACGTGCCTGTAGTCCCAGCTACTCGGGAGGCTGAGGCAGAAGAATTGCTTGAACCCAGGAGGCAGAGGTTGCGGTGAGCCGAGATCGCGCCATTGCACTCCAGCCTGGGTAACAAGAGCGAAACTCCGTCTCAAAAAAAAAAAAAAAAAAAAAAAAACTCATAATAGATGAACTGTTATACTGAATCTCCCCATTTGAAAACTGGAAACTATAAACATATCTATGTTATAATCATTTGAATTGTGATACTACTTCATAATAATTTGGTGTCAGACTACGTTTTTAGCATTTTGAATCTAAGGCCTCATTATCATCAGGGTAAGGAATTCTCAGATTTGACAATTTTTCCTATAAGAGTATGTGCTAGTAAAGGCTAGTCAGTATTGCCCAGCCCCCCATTCTCAAGCATAATGAAAATATTTTTTTCTCCTGCACTTATAATTGCTTGGATGGGATTCTGTTTCAATCCTCCTGTAGCATCTTTTCCCCAAAGATACATTATTTTTCCTCCTCACCCTAGAGACCCTTAACAGTGTGTGTGTGTCGGGGGGAGGCTTAGAGTAGAAAGGACAGGCTTTGCCAAAAGTATGACAGTTTTTGTTTTTCTAAAAAAGACTCAGACATATATAAGTCATACTAAGAGAAATATAAGGTTTTAGAACAATTCTGTGATAGATAAAATTACATCTTAGTTAAAAGCAGCCTTTTAGGTTTTATTAATTAGCCAACTACTTGCCAGTGAATAAAAATGAAGTATGCTACTTCAAGAAATGCTTCAATAGAAGTGTTTCTCAAAAGTTAAAAATTAAAAACTAGTCAGGTCTTCAAATTTGGATGCTCATTACTACAAAAGAATCACTTAAAATATTATTTACAAATACAGAATATATTTCATATTTTAACTTATCCATGCAGTCAAAAGAGGAAAACCAGAGAAATGTTATTTCTTTTACTTACTGTGTAAAACTGAACATTGTATTGTACGGCCTAAACCTGAATTCCTTAGAGAACAGTATCACATTTCTACAACCCAACATATGAATACAAAAAACTTGAGGTGCAGGATAATAGAAATATACTTGAGATATGCAAATGGCAGGAAATAACTATTCTATGTAAATACGTGTCCCATGCAAGTAACCTATGTTTTGAATGTTTACTTTAGTTGCCTCTAAGAACCCGGTAGGCTAATGATAAGGTTTTACAAAGACAATTTAAACTTGGTATCATATACTTGAATAATTCACACTCAGAAAATGATTTTAGAAAGAAAAAGGCAACGAGAATACAAACTAAACTGGAAGGGAGTAAAGGATACTTTGTAAATATGGCAACCATTAAAAAATAACTAGTTTGGGACTATTTTGAGATAAAATATGTATCTTCCCAAGGACTTTTGTGCATTGATAATGAATGGTTCATTGAACTTTAAGTCACTTAAACACAATATAAATAATCAGAGTACCACACTACATGTAATAAACTATTTATTTTCTAAGGAAAATACATCGTAATTCCACAGTTCAATTCAGAACCTTCAGTGGTCTTTACGGAAAGCCTTCCTCAACATCTCCAGCCTGCCATCCCTCACACTCTATTCATCCTACCTGTCTTCCGGAGCTTTAGAAGGAGGCAGGAACCACCTGAAGAATCAAAATTTTTAATTTGTAAACCAACTACTTGTCAGACAGCTAAGAATCACTGCCAGGTGAAACCTATTTTATATTTCTGGACACGGTAAAACTGTTTTTTGTTGTTTTTTTAAAAATTGGTTTGCCTTAAAAACAAAAAAGTTCAGAAAAGACCACCAAGTTCCTGACAGACAGAGAGGTAAAGCAAAAATTCTTCCACTCTGGATCATAGCACCCAAATTCCTCAGGCAGATTTTTTTTCTGACAGCATGGAAGACACAGAGGAGGTACATATGGACAGGGAGATTTCCCCTCAGAGAAGGAAAGAAATCTGAAAAGCAAATCTGTATCACCTATTATAAAATGGGATAACCACACAGGGAAGATCAGTTTAAAGCAGTTGCCAGCTTGATATCTCATTAGCGTGACTAGGATTTTATGCAAACCTGTTCTGGTGTAGAGATGACCTTGGGACTTTCAGATTCTCTGGGTTTAACTTGGGCAACACTTCTAAACACAAGGGTGGGGTTCGCCAGCAGGCCTGCTCCAAACCCCAGGAGCTGCAGTGCATGGTGTGGAGTGATAAGCAGCTACCAGAGCAGAGGCGAGCAAAGCACTAAAGGCTGATCTACAGCAAGGGACTTTTGATCATTTAGTGTTTTTGACCACAGTCTATTCAAGTGTACATTTTACTTTTCTTCAACAGGTTCACTCAGCCCACTGTTGAACAACAGTATGTGCACATGGCTACACAGAATATACAGACATAGATCATGTCTGTAAGAGCCAAAATCCCTTCCCCTTTACTTCTATAGGAAAGTCCTTAGAAAATGCTTAGTTTAGATTCTTTTCAGTTAACTGCCTAGGGAAGGTTTTTAAAGGAAAAAAGCTAAGAATGAATTAGTAACTCTGCAGAGACACAGGTTTTTGTAAAGTGACAAAAAAGATAGTAAGGCAGACATGAATGAGTTTTAAGAACTGAAGTTTGCTGCTACCTGGAGTTACTAGAGAAACAAAGCTGCCTTTGGGCACCTCAAACTAGTCAGACCTGCTGTAGCAGTTGCACAGTCAGCTCCAGATCTGTCCTCCTCTCTTCTCCCTCCAGCCCCCACCCCACGCCTCCGCATAGCTCAGTCCACTCTCCACTCAGGGTGGAGGTGGGCTGGGCACACTCACCCCTCGTTCTGCTGTCCCTGCGGGGAGGCAGGGCCAGCTCTGGACGGACAGCGTGCAAGTGTAAGAGGAGGCCGGCCAGGAGCACAGATGCCAACTCCATTCTGAGCTGAAACTGCAATGGGTGCAGAATACAGCTTAGGTGATCTTGGGTTTCCAAAATAGATCAATCAAATTGTGGGGTTTACTTCAGAGAATCCTGGCATTAAGTTCAGATGAGGGACAGAGGATTCTGAGAAAACACAAATGGGTCTTTCCAGCTTTGGGATCCCTCAGACTACAAAGTGAGCAGAATTTTCAAAACAGAGTTTTGCACTGTCTATATGAGGTGCTTGTTGAAATTGGGAGAATCTGTTCTGCCCTATTAGAAATCATATATTTTAAAATATATTTTGATGATTTTACTTTGAAATTTTCATTTGTATTTCAAATAAAAATTTCAGACAGCCAATCATGTTTTGTCTCGTGATCTCCGAGAAGAGAAAAAAAACAAGGCGTCTATTTATTACCCAGAATAGGAATGTCGTCTTATTGGGCTGACATATGCCATTCACAGATTCATACAAAGAATGAACTGCCACACAGTGCTAATGGAGAAAGACACTGCTCCACACAATGAGTGACGGACGCTCCAGGGGACAGTTCTGTTCATAAGGGTTTCCCAGCATCTGCACACAGGGCAGCAGAAGTTTGCCTTTAATATCAACTGTACCGGCTATTTGGGACAATCGTTTTTTAGGTTAGTAGCCATTTCCTTCAAACATACTAAAACTAAATGATATATCCCCACATTTCTTAAACAGGAGTCGCTTATGGGTTTCTATGAACTGCTTAATTAAAATTATTAATAATAGGTATAAAAGATATGAATTGTGCATACGCAGTGGCCATGGCACTTTTAGATTTTCATATTTTGCTAGTCAGTATTTAACGAAAAGACCTCTATGAGAGCTGGTGTCACCCTTATTGTGAGGCCATTTTCACGTCAACTGGAGCTTGCCTTCTGGTGCCTTCAGTGCACACCTGATCTTTGGACTCAGTAATCAGACGCAGCGCCTGCGCTCTCTCACGCACCAAGAAACTACTGCAACTAGAGCTATCTCCTATAGGACATGCCATGACTGTGAATACAAAATTTCTGCTGCCAAAAAGTTTTAAAAACTCTAGAAGTGAATTAAAGTTCATGGTCCCAAATACGACTATCTATATGTATCTTTTTCCATAGGTAATATTGACAAAGTGGTCTTGGTTCTGCTGATATATGTAAAATATAAAGCTTCATACTTTTTTCTGTGCTCTTTAACAAGAAACCACAGCAAAAGAAACCCCTCATTTCTGTTCTAACTTTCACCTTTCTTAGTTACTAAAATTTAAAATATTTTATCTGAGGGCAAACTTGTATAATTGGATACTGATAACTTGCAGTATGCTACTTTTACTGATAGAAATTATTTTTATGTATTTGCATTCGAACGTCTTCGAACTCCTTTCATATGTTTTGTAATGTTTTGCATGTGTGATGCCTGTTGTGTGCCTTTCTAAAGTCGTGTTGAACTTATTCTCCCATCAGAGCTCTGTTTAAAATAGCAGATGCCATGAGCTATCGTCGACACACAAATTTAAATGAGTTCTAAATTATCAAAATATGTGCTACTTTACTATGCTCACTATCAGTAATGATTCAGTGTGTAGCAACAGGGCAAAATTTCTATTTCAGCTTCTCAAAAAGAAAAGCTTTAAAGAGGGACAATTCGGCAAATAGAAGTGTAAAGATTTTCTAAATCTGAATTAATATCCTTCTCTTAGTTCTTCAAGGGAAACAAGCTTGAGCAGCTGTTACCTAAGACGCTGTGACATTCGCCTGACAATAAAACCGTTCCCTAGGACACCTCCTGTCATACACTTGGTTGGCATTACAGAATGAGAGTCCTCTCTCCTACCTGTCTTAAAGAAGTAAGGAATAGGGCCGGGTGTTAAAGGAAAAGGGGTTGGGGAGTGTCAAATCCAAAATAAGATTTTTCATCTGAGAACAACATGGTTATGTACATTTTAATTAGGAGGTGAAAGAAGTAAAAAAAAAAAAAAAAAATTTAAAGGATTCCAAACTGAATGAACGACATAAACAATTTTATATTAACATATAGTACCTCTAAGGAAGTCAGTGAAGCTAAAGGAAAACTTTTAATCATTTGTTTCTTTTAAATGAAAAAAAAAAAAAAAAAACAACTGAAAAAATAAACAGAAAAGCAAAGATCTACAAACAAACTATTCTTGTTCACTCCAGAAGTTGGGATCTTAGGATGGATATTTTCATCTTCACAGCACACCCTAGCACACTCATATCAGAATAGACTGCTATAAAAAGGGGGAGGGATGGGAGCTGCCAGGGTGAGACATGCCTTCTGCTGAGCTGAGCAACTACCCCCAACCCCCATCGGCCAAGCAGCCCAGAGGCTCTCTGGTGGACGGTCCTTCAGGGGCAGGGTGAAGCCAAAGGCCCACTTCACTCTTGTCAGGTACTAGTCTCTAATTACAAAAATCTACTGCGAACACTTAGGGCCTCAGGAATCCTACTGGTGACTACAACTTCTAGGCTCTTTACACACATTATGGATATTTCTTAACATATATTGGGAAATCAAAAAGCGTATTTCATGAACAAAGCTTGAAAATATGTACTCTCTCCCCTAAGACCAACTGGGGCTGCCCAATTCGATTCAAATAAAAACTGCTGTGGTCTGAGGCTGGCTGTCTCATTCTGCTGACTGCCCTCCCCATTCAGTGTCCGAAAAACTCACTTTCTACCTCCTGAAACGACTCAGCTTGCAAGCAAAAAGTTATTCCAAAGCTAACTATACCTGATCTTTTCGTGAAACCTAAAAACTAAACCTAAAACTAGACTCCCATCTCAGTCTATTGCTACCATTTCTGCTAAAGATAACTTATAGCCAAGAAAAAAAAAAACCAAACACGATTTTCTCTCCATGCAGTGGCCCTGTGACGACACCCCCTGTCTTACTGGTACAAAGTCTAGGGCTTGGGACAGCTGGCTCCCCTCAGCCCCCTCCCTTTCAGTCACAGGCGGTCACCACGAAGATGACTTGTAGATTTCCAACTTAAAAACCAACAAGACGTAAGTTTAATATACATAGAGATCCCAAATCAATTCACTTGGGCAAAGACGAAAAGAGGGTGGAGAGGGGCGTTTTTAACATAAAAAAATACCGGGAAATTGACAAAAACGCACCCTAGCAAGTTGGATGCAAACCCAGCCACGGAACTCAAAAGTGAAGCAGCCTTCGGGCCAGCAATCAGAGCCTTAAAAAGTCTCGCACGTTCACAACAACACAACCGCCACAACGCGCACACACATCCCAGCTGTAGACGCGACAGCTCCAGGCACCCCCGCCCGCCGCTCGGCTCTCAGAGCTCCCGACCCCCTCCTGACCCCGGCCCTGCCCCCAGCGGCTCAGCCCGCAGGCGCCGGGGGTCCGAGAGCGCAGGGCCGGGGCCGCGGGAGGGAGCGCTCCTCCCGTACCTGCTCCGTCCCCGGCTCCCTCCCGTCGCGGCGCCCGGCCCCTCCTCCGCCCTCCGGGCTCTCCCGGCCCTGGCCGAGTCCCAACACCGCCCCCATCCACCCGGAGCCCCCGCGCCCGCGGATCCCCTCCAGCCCGGCCTCGGGAGAACTTACCACATGCAGCTCCACCTGGGAACTAACGCATCAGGAGGGGTTTCCGCCCACTCCTCAGCTACTCCCGCTCCATGCGGAGTGCCCCGCTCCGGGGGCCCGAGGGTGGCGCCGGGGAGCGGGCAGCAGCCGAGGCCGAAGCTAAGACTCCGCTGTCCTCCGCCTGCGCGCCCCGAGCATTATACAATGGTGGAGGCGGCGGCGGCAGGCAGCGGAGGAGGAAGCGGGAAGCGGGCGGAGGGGGCGCCCTGACCCAGCGAGCGGCAGCTCGTGCTCCAGCACTCGCGGTGCAAGAGTGACGTGCGGCCCGCGAGCCTCCCGCGAGCTCCGTGCCCCGGCGCCGCAGGCCCCGCCCCTCGCCGTGCGGCCCCGCCCCCGCCCGCCCCTCCCCCGCGATCCCGGGAGGCGCGATAAAGGCTGAGCCCGGCCGCGGCCTCGGGAGGAGCAGGAAGGGGCGGCGGAGCGCGCGGGGCTCCAGGTGGCAGCGCCGCCCCCGGCTCGTTGCCGGGCCGGCGAGCCCCTGATTTTCTCGTAAGGACGGCTGAAAGAGGAGGGGAGAGAGAAGGAGACACTCCGGCCGGAGGACCACCACTGCCACCAGTAACGCCCCACACACACCCTAGAAGCGCTCAGGCGAATGACGAAGCGGCTGGTGACAAAGGCGGCGGCGAGTGCTGCGCGTGCACAGCCCGCGGAGTCGCGCGACCGCAAATATGACAGGCATTTGAGTTATTCGGCAAAGTGGGGCCGGTCAGCGAGGCGGGCAGGGTCCCCGCGGGGGGCGAGGGGCGAGGGGCAGAGAGCCCGCCCGGACGCCCGTCTCGCTGCCCGCGGGATTCCTGGGCGGGGATCCGCTGCGGGACACTCCCCGAGGCCCGCAGGGGTCCGAACGGCAGGATAGGGGCCCCAGTCGTGAGTCGGGGTCAGAAAAAGTCCCTTGCCCGCTTGGCCCCAGCCCGATGCGCGAAATGGGTCACCAAGTCCACAGCACTTTGGGAGCCGGGCTGAACCGAGCTGCATCCTTCGGGGCTGGCCGGGCCGCGGTGCAGACCCGGCCGGAGAGAAGCCGGGCGGGGAGATGCAGCCGGGTCGGAGGCGCAGTCCTCTGGCCAGAAGTTTCACATTGATAGCCTTTCCCTCCCGTGAAGTAAGCTTATGCTTGGAACTACTTAAACTTAAAAGGGAAATTTATACTAGTTGGAAGAGGGCGTGTGAGAATTTAAGAGCACTAGGGAAAGAGGACAGAGACGATTCGACTGGAAAATTAATGATTAAGAATTACACGGGCATTCAGTGTAAAGATGGTAAAAAGCAATGCAGGCACCTTAAAATTTTGGCTGCCACCGCAATCAGTATCATTCCAGATCACTTTGGAATTTAATGGTCCACTATACTAGTTGTATTTAAGGATAATAAAGCTTTAAAGACCTAACATAAAGGTGATTGTAAGTCGTTAACATCGAGAGAAATTTAACTTGTTTAAACTGTTCTGTAATGATTTGTTATCAATCAAATTGATGATCTCATCGAAATTAAACGTGCTAAAATACTGATAGAAGAGACAACGCTTCTTGTTTTATCTTTAAGGAGGATGGAAAAGGTTTTTACTGGACCCTCAGTATAATTAAAATACAGTTTAACCTAAGCTAAAAGCTAATTATTTCTGGATATCTTTGAAAAGCCTCATTATAATGGCGTTCAAAATGAGATGTTAGGAAGCTGTGCTCACCGTCCCTCTGCAGGTCTTGCTCGGTTTGCTCCTGAGTGGCATAACATTCAAACATTTTGCTGTAAAGCCAAGATATTTTTCATTTCCAGAATTCTGCAGTTTAGAGACGACATTAACAGTTTCCTAACCACCCACTCACTTATACTTTCAGTGCTCACTTTAAGGAAAAGCCATTGAAATAGAAGCTGCAATAATCTCTTCCTGTGATATCTTTGTAGAGGAGGCCAGAGACATTAGCTCTGTTGAATTTAAAGTGAATTTAAACTGCTATTCATGAATTGAAGTAAGCAGGAAGTTACACTTGCAGAACTTTTGTGACACTTGGATATTTTCTGGCAAATGGGAGGAGTCTCTGTATAAAACAACAGGATTTAAGTCAAAGCGACAATTTTTGTGTCCCCAGAGTAGACATGATTCTGCTAAAGTCCATAAGGTCTCTATTCTGTACCTGCTCGAACAAAGATTTGCCTTCTTAGGAGACCAGCAACCTGCATTTTTTGGAGTGAAATGGTTTTCATCTCTTTATACCTCTGAAGGCTGTAACATCTTATCAATGCACACATTACAAACAGCTCCCACTTCCCCTACTTTTAGAATCTGGCATCTTCCACCAAGAAGTTAAAGTGAACAGGCAGCTTCAACAGCTGCCAATGTGGTTAACACCAGCTGGTTAACCCTCTCCCTCCCTTTATACAACCCCCTGCCCCAAGGCTGAGTCACACACAGGCCAGGACTGCAACCTCTACCCAGCCCTGGAAATTCAAGTCTATGATGATAAGGAAAGGCACTTTCTGCACTTTTGAAGTCAGCTCCCTTCAGTATGCAATGACATGATTTAAAATATTATTTATTCCTGGCTGGGAGAGGTGGCTCATGCCTGTAATCCCAGCACTTTGGGAGGCCAAGGCGTGCAAATCACCTGAGGTCAGGAGTTCGAGACCAGCCTGACCAACATGGAGAAACGCCGTCCCTACTAAAAATACAAACTTAGCCGAGCACGGTGGTGCATGCCTGTAATCCCAACTACTCGGGAGGCTGAGGCAGGAGAATCGCTTGAACCAAGGAGGCAGAGGTGGTAGTAAGCTGAGATCATGCCATTGCACTCCAGCCTGGGCAACAAGAGCAAAACACTGTCTTAAAAAAATATATTATTTATTCCTATCAATTGAATAAGAAATGTTTAGTCAACATGTAAATTTCACTCTCATTCTTTGGGAGATTTAAAAGCCCATTTAAGGGCTGGGTGCAGTGGCTCACACCTGTAATCCCAGCAGTTTGGGAGGCCTAGATAGAAGGATCACTTGAGGCCAGGAGTTTGAGACCAGTCTGGGCAACAGAGCGACACCTCCATCTCTAAAAAAAAAAAATGAAAAAATGAGCCCTGCATGGTGATGCATGCCTATAGGCCTAGCCACTAAGGAGGCTGAGGTGGAAGAATTGTTTGAGCCCAGGAGTTCAAGGTTGCAGTGAAGCAATGACCACACCACTGCATTCCAATGTAGGTGAGACCTTGTCTCAAAACAAACAAAATCCCATTTAAAATAATCCTACTCTGAGGGCCTCATCCAGAATTTAGAATCGTTCCCTCTCACTTTCATATAACTTTAGAACAGTTATAAGAAATTAGGCTAGTCATCCACATTTAACTACCAGGAACATATCTGTTAAGGGAGAAAAGAAACATTCCTTTTATAAATATAGAACTGTGATGGTAAATTTTAAAAATGCTCATGAGTTTAATTTCAGAGAAGTACTTCTCAGCATCACTTTGTAGCTCTGGGTACTAGTTTACACTTCACTGCTTCTCTTTTGAAAGTTTCTGTGCCCTCACATCTTGTAGATTAGTACACTAGTGCACTAACTGAAGGCCACTTTTAGCACTTAATTAGCACACACCAAAAAAACAAGGGGCAAGATGGGTATATAAACTGAGAAACAAAGACTTTAAAACAGGTTTTGAACTTAATTTCATTTTTCCTTTGCTTTTATTACATTTTTATCTTTCGGGTTCCACCTGAAATACCAGTAATAATCAACCATCTATATACCTTGCAAATATTGATCTTGGTTTTGTGGCAAAAAAGGTACACGTTTCAGTTATTAAATAAACTGTATAGAGCCAGCTAGCTTGAAAATAAGCTTTTCATGGAAAATATGGAGATCTTAACTGTGGACTCACCATTCAGATAACTGAAAATTGGAATAAATCTTCAAAATAGAGTTCTGGAAGTCACATCACCTAACTGATTATCAAGGAGTCGACCGAGGATGCAATGATTTGGAAAACTAAATACTCTCACAAAGATGGCACAGACAGATTCAGTCATTTTCAGCCACTAATAATTAAAACAATTCTATCAAAGCAGCAAGTGAACTCATCTGCTTCTGCACACTTTTTTCCATCTCTTCTTCCACTTGCTTTGTCATGCTTTTTTTCTGCTTCTCCCTGAAGTCATAATTCGTAAAAGCAGAACTACAGTTCCAGTGGAGGCCCCTTTGCAAAGCTTTCCATGTTGTTACTGAACTGCTTTGCAACGACTGCTTCTTACCTTCTGAGGGAGATCTCACTTGTCTGTTAGAGATACACCTTTTCTCTTTTAAAAATCTGACAATATTTAAATCTTAACCGGAAACACAATCTTCATGTGGCGATGTTTAAAGAAAATGCTTTTAAAACCCTTTCCTTTTTTTTCTAGCACTTGGGATCAGTCTCTTGTAACTAATACTGGAGAAGATGGCTTCTGTTGGGCATTAGCTTCCTTCCTATTCCATTTTCCACTGAAATCTTCAAAAACCTTGTGAAATCTATCAAAATGCAAAGAACTTTCTTAGTGACTCTGATAACTCCAGGGTTCCTTCCGGCAGAGACTGGTGGCCACTTCTCAGAAACATCTCCTCTCCTCCCCAGTTCCCTACACAACACACATCGACTCTGTATTTCCTCCTGTCTATAAGCCATCCCCCATTCTTGAGGAGTTCTCACTCTTCTCAAGGCACTGAGCACTTCTAGCTTCCACAGAAAATTTCAATGAATGTTAGAAATTGCACAGACCTTTCTTGCCCCTAGGAACCAGCTTGGTGAGATGAAGAGTCTTGAACTAGGAGTTTGAAGATCTTTACAGATTAATTACTTAACCATGATAAATCTATGATTTTTTAGTTTTTTAATCAACTATGTCAGAGATTTAGGATCAGCACCAGTTCTGGTCAAAAGAGCACAGGGTTGTTGAGTCAGGTGATTTCAGGGCTAGCTCCTCAGCCACAGAGAGCAGGGAGGCCAAATCAGACCCTCCGCATCGCGCCTGTTTCCACACCTGGCAAAAAAAGGAACTTGGACTCAAAAGATTTCAAGAGCCCCTCCCTAGAGCTAAGAGTCTATGAAACAGTGATTACACTGTAAATATCCTCATGGAGGAGTTTTAGGGCTCAAATGAAATAAAATGCTTTGGAAGCTGCTCAGCTTGTCTGGAAGAATATAAAACCAAGTTCATGTTCACACATTTCTAAATGAAAGGACTAGAAATACAAATAATGATAATGTGCTCTCTTCAATAAGATATGTTCTTTGAATTACTTTTGTAAGTCCAGAAACTGGACTTGAGCAGTTCTATCCATATCCTTCTAGATTTGTTACACCTTAGGGTTCAAGTCATCTAGCTGTGAGACTGGGAATACCCCTACCCCCTAAGTTTGTATAGGAGCAAGGCAATTTACAAGGTGCTTTCATATGGATCCACTTGTTTGCTCTTCAAATACCTTCCCTGTGCCATAGGCAGGGTAGATTCCACTACCCACATCTCATAGAGGACTAAACAGAGGATCTGAGAAGGACGTACCAATAGAACTCTTTATCAAGCTGACTCCAGGGTCAAAGAAAGTCTGGATCTAACACTCGTTGAAACATTCTGAGGCAGCCAGGAGAACTGAGCATCTTGAGAAGAGCGTGCACTTCTTAGGAACAGAAGATGGTGTAGAGCCAGAAAATACAGTAGAGTCAACATGGAGATACCAACAGGAGGGTACTGCTGGGCCAGAAACTGAATGCTGCTTAGCTCCATCTCTCTCCTTGTGTCATAGAATAACAATTCTATTTCTTACACAAAAAACTCCAACCCTGCCTATCCTTAGCCTTGTTAGCACCACATTTTATCCCACGGAATTAACAACCCACACCACCACAACAAAAAAGAAATAAAACTCATCATACCCCCTAGCCCCTTACTCATTTCCAGTAAGGTTCATAACACAGTCATTCTTGTCTACCACCCTGTCTCTAGCCGCTACACCAGTGCCTGACACCATAGGCATTCAAAAAGGATCACTGAATAAATGGACCAATAAGGAATGCTGAAGTGCTTACGCCAGCTTCATAAACTCAAGAGGTAATCTTTCCTGCTAAAATTTCCCTCATGAAGTATATGCTGTTAAGAGTTAATTTTAACAGGATCATTACATGGGAAACAACCTTGCAGATAAACACCAAATTATTGCCAGAATCCCACCATTCTGTACTATTTAATGAAGATTCTTCTCTGCCTACTTACTTTATAAAGAATGAAAAGTATCAGTCAAATAACATTTTAAAACACAGAAGCATCTGATTTTTAGGTTAAAGAAAAAAGCCAGATAGAGGTTGAAGAAAACCAAAATATATGCTTAGGCCATCGATCTGTAGAAAAAAAAAAAGACTTGCCCATCCAAATTTTCAAATGCCTACCTAAATGGTTCAAATGAGCATTTAACACTGTCACTTTCACCCCCTTTTGTCCATGGAATACAAAAATATGACAGTAACTGAACAAGAATATTATCAACCAATGTTAATTCTGAGGAAAAACTAGCAAAATGATAATAGAAAAAATACTTTTTTTCGAAAGTATTACTCCAATACCAAATGTCTTTATGTTTTCAAATCAAGCAAATATATATGATTGGCTAGACTAAATTATATCTTTTAAACTAAATTCTATAAATATTCTTTTATCTATTATAGAAACTAGGACTGAACACCTTTAAACTTTGTAAGAGGACTTTTAAGAGAAGTATGGTGATTTTTGTGATGTAAATAATACATTTAAACCAGTTTTTGCAGTCTCAGCTATAAAAATTATACGTAGAGAAGTTAAAAAAGAAATCAAGGCCCAGCAGGGGGGCTCACACCTGTAATCCTAGCACTTCGGGAGGCTGAGGTGGGCGGATCACTTGAGGTCAGGAGTTTGAAACCAGCCTGGCCAACATGACGAAACCCAGTATCTACTAAAAATACAAAAATTAGCAGGGGCTGGTGGCGGGTGCCTGTAATCCCAGCTACTCAGGAGGCTGAGGCACGAAAATCGCTTAAACCCGGGAGGTGGAGATTGCAGTGAACTGTGACCGTGATACTGCACTCCAGCCTGGGCGACAACAGGGAGACTTCGTCTCAAAAAAAAAAAAAAAAAAATCAAGGCTTTAATGTGAATAGGTGTCCAGGAAGTGCCTCCAAATTTAGGCTATGAGGCATCATTAGAAAATAAACGTGAACAGAGGATATAGTTTAAGTGTAAACACAATATACAACTAAAAATGAATCAGCTCTTTGCCACATGCATTTTTATTAGTTTTCTAGGGGAGAGAGGTAACACTTGCCAAGACAGTGTAGGCTTTAGCTTTTAGTCTTTAATGTAGAATTGTCTTTTAAAGACCTGTTGCCAAAATAAACAAGATGTTTTCAGAATTATCCAACCTGTCTAATAACAGTAGTCCTCTGCTTTAAACTGAAATATATATATATATATATATATATATATACACACACACACACACACACACACACTATATGTGTGTGTGTGTGTGTGTGTGTGTGTATATATATATAAAATTTAAGATTTATAGCCAGGCACAGTGGTTCATGCCTGTAATTCCCAGCACTTTGGGAGTTAAGGCAGGTGGGTCACTTGAGGCGAGGAGTTTAAGACCAGCCTGGTGAACATGGCAAAATGCTGTCTCTACTAAAAATACAAAAAATTAGCCGGGCATGATGGCACATGTCCATAGTCCCAGCTACTTGGGAGGCTGAGGCACGAGAATTGCTCAAGTCCAGGAGGCAGAGGTTGCAGTGAGCTGAGATCATACCACTGCACTCCAGCCTAGGCAACAGAGCTGTCTCAAAACAAATTAAAGAATAAAAATAAAACAAAACATAATTTTTTTGTTTTCTTTTTCTTTTGCTTTATTTGTTTTTAGTTTTTTGATATTTATATCTAAAATTTCAGAAATGCAGAGTACAGTCAGGAAGAAAATAAAGCAAGCAGCTCAGACACCAACACCACATTAGGTACATTTGTGTAACCAGTCAAATTGTTTTTTTAAAAAATGCACTTTAAATATTGAACAAAAGATTTAATCTTGCTATGTAATATTTGTTTCAAAGTGGTGTGCTTAGAGAAGTCTTGTTTAGGTTATAGGATACTCCTTACATGGGCAGAGAAGTTGGCTTTAAGGAGAAAATAATAGTGTGAATGATCTATATGCAACTTCCCTTTTTAAAAACAGAAGTTGAATCTGTAACACCAAATTTAGAAAGGAGAGTGGATGGCAGCAAATACCCCAAGAATATCATCTGCAGCACACACACCCACTGTTGCTCTGTTCTGTTACAAATAAATGTACACTCTACGATCCTGAACTTGCTCAGACAATGCATATATTTAATCGTCCCTAAAGATGATTCATTTAAAAAAAACATACATCTGAAAGAGTCACAACAAGTCAAAAATCTCACTTAGAAAGCGCCAGATTCTCTCACTATGAGTGCAGAGCTATTCATCTGGCCTCTTTACACAGAGTGTAGCACAATCCAGTACTGGGCCTGCAGAAAAAACAGTTTTTGTGGGACTAATATTGGTAATTTCAACATCATTTCTGTTTAGCTTCCTTTAAGAAACTAAAGCCCAAGTTACAAAAAGGTAGAAAAAAATTTTAATGAGAGATTCATTTTCAATCCATTCTGATTTGTTGCCCCTTTTAAACTGTTAGACATCATGCTTTTAGTTTTAATAACAACAATTAACAGCTATGAGAATAAGGATTCCAGAATTAAGATTTTCTCATTATAGCCAAAAATGAAAAGTGAGAAAACAAACACTTTTCCAAAAGTTCATCAGATGAAAAGATCAAAATTAATGGGGAGCTATACCATTTAATGGACAAGAATAGTTAATACTACATACATGCAGATTCTCCCCCAAACTTACCAACAAATTAAATGCAATTTAAATCCCATATTTTCCTCCAATGGAACTTGGCAAATGAATCCTAAAATTCTTCTGAAATAGAAAAGGATCAAGGACAGTTGTAATAAGTTTAAGGAACAAGATGGGGGACATGTCCTATCAGAGCTTATTATAAAGCTCTAGTAATTAGAATAGAGTGGAGTTGACATAGGTATAAACAGATCAATGGAACAGAATTGAGAGTTCAGAAACAGAACCACATATATATGGAAGTGTAATATATGGAAGTGTAATATATGACTGAAGTGAAATTACAGATCAGTAAGGAAAGAATTCAATAAGTAGCTCAGGGCTGGGCACAGTGAGTCATGCCTTAATTCCAGCACTTTGGAATCTGCTGAGGCACAAGGATTGCTTGAACCCTGCCTGGGCAACAGGAAGAGACCCTGTCTCTAAAAAAATTTTAAAAATTAGCTGAGCAGACTGGGCTCACGTGTGGTGGCTCACGACTGTAATCCCAGCACTTTGGGAGGCCAAGGCAGGTAGATCATGGGGTCAGGAGTTCGAGACAGCCTGGCCAACATAGTGAAACCCATCTCTACTAAAAATACAACAAAATTAGCCGGGCATGGTGGCGGGTGCCTGTAGTCCCAGCTACTCAGGAGCCTGAGGCAGGAGAATCACTTGAACCTGGGAGTTGGAGGTTGCAGTGAGCCGAGGTCACGTCACCACACTCCAGCCCAAGCAACAGAGCAAGACTCCATCTCTATTTAAAAAAAAAAAAAATTAGCTGAGCATACTGGTCCCATCGTCTCAGGAGGCTGAGATGGGAGGATTGCTTGAGTCTAGGAGGTCAAGGCTGCAGTGAGCTGTTTTGCCACCACTGCACTCCAGCCTGGGTGACACAGTGAGACTCTAACTCAAAAACAATTATAAATAAATAGCTCAGGGCCACCTGATTACCTGTATAAAAAATAAATTAGGTGCCTAATATTTACCAAAAAAATACATTTCAAGTGGATGAAAATCTAAATATATAAAACAAAATTTAAAACTTTAGGGAGGGAATATATGAAAATATATGAAAATAGGATAAGGATGGTGTGCTGATTATGGTTCACGTGAGATTCATTCTCCACTTGCCTCTGCTTGGCTCCATGATTAAAATGTTGACATGTAGGGACCACCTCATCCAAGTTCCTTTGCTCACTAGCTTCCAGTTGGATTCAAAGAAGGTACCAGAAGGAGATCGATAGGTCAGAAGGTGGAGAAACTGGGGTCCTTCTTCCCTGCTCCTTCCTGCTTTGGGCCCCCACCTATGAGTACCCATCCCTCCACAACTACAGCTTCTGCCAGGTGGCCCCTTCTCCAGGACGCCAACTCCCACTGGGTTCTAGCAACACCATTTCCTCCCCTTTCCCCTTCAGGCTTAAGGACAGCAACAGCTTCCTACAGTTATTTGTCTTCTGTGCCTCAACTTTTGTCACATCTCTGTAAAAAATCCCTTTACTAGTGTCTCTTTAGTTGAATCATTTCAGTGGAATTCTGTTTCTTGCAGAGACTCTATTAAGAAACAAGACACCCAATGAACAAGCTGTAAAGAAAAAGATCAATAGCTTTGATTACACTAAAATTAAACATCTCTTACACAAAATACACTACAAAAAAAGTTAAAAGCAAGCTAAAGATTGTCAAATGATCCATGTGATTCATAGAAATAGAATCAACAAGAGATTAATATTCAAAATTAACAAAGAACTCCACTGAATCAATCTTTTAAAAGACATATAAACCCAATAGAAAAATGGGTAAAGAAATTAAAACGTCCAGTGAACACAGGAATAGATACTCAACTTCACCAGTAAAAAGAAAAATGCAAATCATGCTGTGTGCAATGGCACACACCTGTAATCCCAGCACTTTGGGAAGCTGAGATGGCAGGACACTTGAGGCCCAGGAGTTCGAGACCAGCCTGGGCAATACAGCTAGACCCTCATTTCTATAAAAAAAAAAAAAAAAAGAGAGAGAGAGAAAAGAAAAGAAAAATGCAAATTATAAAGAAATATTTCATAGCTATCAAACTGACAAAAATCAAAGTTTTATATGTATACCAATATAAAATATTGATGAGAAGACACACAAAAAGCTACTCTCATAAAACTTGTGGATATATAAGTTGGTATGACCACTTTGGAGATAAATAGGCATTTTCTTTGTTGTTTCTGAGAGTCTTGCTCTGTCGCCCAGGCTGGAGTGCAGTGGTGCTAACACCTCTCACTGCATCCTTGACCTCCCAGGCTCAAGCAATCCTCCCACTGAGCCTCCCAGATAGCTGGGACCACAGGTGCACACCATCATGCCCAGCTAATTTTTAATGTGTTTTTGTATAGATGGGGGTCTCACTATGTTGCCCAGGCTGGTCTCGAACTCCAATCCTCCTGCCTCAGCCTCCCAAGGTGCTGGGATTATAGGCCTGAGCCACCATGCCCAGCCTAATTTGGCACTGTCTAGTAAAGCTGGAGATGCACACACCCTGCCACATACATACAGTCTTTTTCAAGTAGAAAAATAAGCTCCACAGAAAAGGATTCAAGTGACTGTTTCCTCAGTTCTCCCAAGGATGGTATAAAGTTAAAATCTGTGGTGTGCTAGCAAATGTTTAACAACCAGCTAGAGGGTAGAGAAGGAAGCTTTTATTTGTAGCACTTGCTGATTTCTGTGGTATAAATACCCACACCATGGCTGATTTCAAGCCTCCCAACTGAACTCACGAATTAGGAAGAGATTAGCACATTCATTCTTAGGAGTGGCTATCAATTGCCAGCTCCAGCTCAACATTTCAACCATTCCAGACTTACAGGACAGAAGTTAAGTCATTACCCTACAAAGGATCCCTTAGGAGATTGGGGCTTAATTCTCTCGAAAAATTCTGGATGAGAAGGGCTAAGTCTAGAATCTAGAGAAACTCTTGTTTTTATCCCCATGGAGACATAGGAGAAGAATCTATGTGGCAGTATTGCTTGTAATAGCAAAATATTGTAAGCAACCTGAAAGATCATCAAGATGATACACCTGAAAACTATAGCGGTTAAAAAGAACTAAATGTCTTTCCGGCCCCAGCCCCAGCCCCTACAGCTGCTGGGATGTTGACGCCTAATAATAACCGGATTGCCATTTATGAACTCCTTTTTAAGGAGGGAGTCATGGTGGCCAACAAGGATGTCCACACGCCTAAGCACCCGGAGCTGGCAGACAAGAATGTGCCTAGCCTTCATGTCATCAAGGCCATGCAGTCTCTCAAGTCCTGAGGCTATGTGAAGGAACAGTTTGCCTGGAGACATTTCTACTGGTACCTTACCAATGAGGGTATCCAGTATCTCTGTGATTACCTTCATCTGCCCCCGGAGATTGTGCCTGCCACTCTACGCCACAGCAGTCCAGAGACTGGCAGGCCTCAGCCTAAAGGTCTGAGGGGTGAGCGACCTGCAAGACTCACAAGAGGGGAAGCCCACAGAGATACCTACAGACAGAGTGCTGTACCCCCTGGTGCGGACAAGAAAGCCAAGGCTGGGTGGGGCTGGGTCGGCAACCGAATTCCAGGTTAGAGGTGGATTTGGTTGTGGACATGGTCAGCTACCTCAGTAAAATTAGAGAGGATTATTTTGCATTGCATAAACTTATAGCCCGGAAAAAAAAAAACCTTAAAAAAAAAAAGAACTAAAGGTACTATGTATCAACAGTGTTGATCTCAAAATATACAATTATATCTCAAGAACGAATATTGAGTAAAATAAAGCAAGTTATAAAATATATACAATACCATTTATATAAAATATTTTTAAACATTCAAAACATTGTATATATAGTTTATAGATACATATATGTATGCTATTATAGAAAACAGATTAAAATATTCAAAAAAATAGTTATCTCTGGTAACAGGAGTAGGGTAATGGAATCAGGGAGAGACACACAGGTGATTTTTTTTTAAAGTAGACAATCAAAAGCAAATAAATATATTGTAATTGTTTCATTGTTTCAGAATATAAAAGTTAAAGAAATACATTTTCTTTCTTCCTTATAATTCCGATGAAGTAGAACTGTGTAAGATTTTTTTTTCTCTACAACTTCTAGCACCTGTTAATAAATACTGGACGATATTTGCATTGCAAACATTCATTTATTCCCCATATTTCAGTAATAAACAATTTACTCCTCTCATTCCTTCTGATATATTATCCTTCTTGCTCTCTCTTAATATTAGACTGTAAAATCCAATGACAATGCTAAATTAACCTAAAGTTCTTCAACAGGAAACCCAGTTGATAGCCCAAGTATAAAAGAATAAGTGGTTTAAAGCCTGTTTTGGGTATATTTCTTACCTGCCAGGCAAACTTCTATCATGCTAACAAGGATAAATCTTTCTCACAAAATATGGAAGACTTCTTGCTACTTCCTTAAGATGACAAAGAACTCAGCACTAAAAGTGAAATCTTATTTTTTTTTTTAAGCAAGAAATAGAAAGACAGTTTCCCCATCAAATATCTTTCACTAGGGGTTCAGGTGACCACCAAGCGCTACGCCCAACACATTGCGTCTCTTTTTTACTATGACTCTTCTTATTGGGGATTTTGACCTTTGGGAACACAGTGTTTCAGTGCATGTGTAGTGTGACTTTTTTTCAGAGAGATTGTCTTGAAATAAGTCTGTGTTTTAAGTACACACTTTTCTGCAAGCTAGCAGGCATTCTGAAGCTAGGTGGTTCTAAATAAAGAACTCTAGTCAACAACAGGAAATAACTCCCACAGAAAAAAGGGGCAGAATACAAACTCTCACCAACTCTTGTACACAGCTCACAACGGTCTTTTGTTCCATGCATATTAAGCCTGAAATCTTTACTTTTCAGAGCATGTTGGGGCCTTCGCAGAGCAATTAAACATTTCTTTTCCTTTTCCTGGTGTCCTTGCCTTCACTCCTCTGAGGAAGTAAACCTTACAACTAACTGCTTACTATGAGATGGCAGATCAGAAAACAGAACAGTTTGTATTTTAACATCTTTTTTCTTAATGGAACTTCTCAAGAAAAAACAAGTTTTGGTTTAAAAACTCACTTTTCCATGTAATATATGTGACACTATGTAGACACACACATATATGTACCAAAGGAGTAGGTTCACGTGCAGTATATGTTTCTAAATCTATCAACAAGGATGCATCACATTAACCCATAAATCTAGATTGATGAGTTATCAACACTCTACCAGTGATCAGCAAATCAATGCAAATTTATATTCTCTTCAACGGTTCCCGTCTTGACTCTTCAGAAAAAGAGGAAGAATTATCTAGATCCCAAGCCAACCAAACAGACATTTGGATGGCAGTCTTCAAAGGCAAAGTGACACCTATTAGAACAGACTAGTGGCATTCCACTACAACACAGCACAGGTGCTCCTGACAAGGGAATGAGACTGAGGAAAAAAAGCTCAGATGTGACTGAAGATTGGTATTTCTTCCCTCTCTTATACATTCAGTCTTGCCCTCACTACTGGCTCCTTGCAATCAACAAATTACATATTCAATGCATTCTATCTTCACTTTTAAAACAGGAATAAATCCTCCCCATGTTTGAATGCTGCAGGAATGCTGCTGGTAGTTACTTCTGTCTATCCACAGCTTTATTCTTCCTCCTGCTTCCTCTGCCTACTGCAGGACAACTCTACTGACCATCCCACAAACAGGCAACAGTGACCCCTAAATGTCATGGCCAATGGACACTTCTCAGTTCCTCATACTACTTAGCCTCTCTGTAGCATCTGACATCACTGACCACCTCAAAAGGTTTCCTTCAAGTTGGACTGTAGTCTCCTGGTCCTTATCTTCTTGGCGACTTACAGTTTCCATTTCCTTTATTGGCTCCTCTTCCTCTGCCGTCCCTATAAACCTGTAATTTTAAACTTACACAAACAAACAAAAAACAAAACAAAACTTCTGGCTGCAGCCAGAGAGGGGTAAAGTACTGTTCTGGGGGATGGGGATGGAGATGGCCATGGTTCATTTCGGGGTTGGCAGTGGATATGGGAATGGTTGATTAAAATACTAGAATCATAGAAATTTAAGAACATAAGTGTTTTGAAAAACTGTTTCCCATTTAATAATCCAAGTTACATAGTTAACTATGTAAATATTAGTATTCCCTATGGTTTTGTCTTGCCCCTTTTCTCTTCTCATCCTAGAAACTCTCCCTAGGCAATCTCACTCATTCTCAGGGCACCTATATGCTAATGACTCACAAATCATTAACTACATTCCAGATCTTTCTCTCTGAGCTCCAGATGTGACATTTTTATATAGGAAGACCATGCAACCCAGTTTATAAGGGTCATTCCTGGTATATGCTCGTTATCCTGGCATAATTATTAATAGCATCCGGTGTCAATTTCAAAAAGGTCCTGGTTTGAATGATAAAAGCATATAATTAACCTATTCATGTCCCGTTGTCTATCAGACATGTCCACTGGGTATCATAAAGGCATCTCCAACTCACAGTACATCTAAAGTTGTCCTGATCATATTCTCCTTAAATTGCCCCCTACATTCCAAATGCCTAAATATAGTTAAGGCACAACATCCACCTGGAGTCTCCATTGGAAATCTCAGATTAAAAGCATCTTCCGTCTCTCTTACCCTCACATTCATCAAGACACAATCTTCTCTCTTAAATATTTTCAGGTATGTCCCATTTATCCCACCACTCCCCTAGTCAATACCTTAGTTATCTTTCACTTTGATTATGGCAACAATCTGTCTCCTAATTTCCAGTCTCGAATATTCTCTTCGAATCCATCCACATGACTTCCTGTATGACAGGTAGCATGGTAGGTCCGAGAAATACAAAATGAACAAGAGATGCCCCCACCCAGTTCAGGGGGAAGATTAACTCATCATTGTGATGCAATGCGTTATGTGGTGTAAGAGACATGCACAGGATGACAACGGACATACACAATGGACATACACAGAGCCTGGCCAGTGTGGAATTAGGCCAGGAAGTGGATTTTAGGGTAAACAGGAATTAGTCAAGTTCATTAGTCAAGGTCATTAAAGGCAGATGGAACAGGTTTGAATGATAAAAGCATATAATTAACCTACAGAGCTGAAGTATAAATTTCAGTGTAAATACATAACACTAGAGAGTTTGATGAGCAAAGATAGGGAGGTGAGAAATAGCATGAGATGTGGGTACAGAGCCGAAGTGTAAATTTCAGGCAGGGAGTAGCAATATATAACACTAGAGAGTTTGGCTAGGGCCGGTCTACGGAGGTCTTGGAGGCAATACTGAGTATGGCCTTTATATTGTGAAGTCATTAAAAGATCTTCCATGGGCGAATGGCATGATGTGATTTTCATTTCAGGAAGTTAACTCCCCATTTATTCTTGAGATTTACTGAATGATTCTAAAATGTACTTAGAAAAACCAACAAATAAGGAAAAAACAAAATTTAAAAGAAGATATTAAAACATGTTTTAAAACAATAATTAAGGGTTAGATTCTGGCAAAGGAGAAATATAAATGAATCCGAACTGAAACACCTGAAACAGACTTTAGTAAAAAGAGTTAGTATACGCTAAAGACACATTCTTGTTAGTGAGGTAAGGAAGGCATGTGTAATGGATGGTTTATTATTTAGGGAGGAAAAATTAACATTAGATCCTTGCCTCATACAATATAATAAAACAACAGAGATTAAAGAATAACATTAAAAAACATAAACATAAGAGAACTAAAAGAAATTACCAATGAATAATTGATCTTAGAGGTAGATAAGACCTTTCCAAACATAAAGTAAAAGAGCCATAAAGATAAAACTGACTACATTAAGATAAACTATGTAACAAAAACACCATAAGCAATTTTTTTTTTTAATGACAAACCAGGAAAAGTAACTGCAACACAGATAACAAAGACTTAGTAACTTTAAACCTAAAGAGGTCTTATGAATCAATGAGAAAATCACCAATACTAAATTAAAAACACTAAAACAAAATTTTATAAATGAGCAAAGGACACAAACTCACCATTACCAAGGGCAGAAATGCATGAAAAGCAATACAAATTTAAAACAATGTAATTTTCACATACTAAGCTGGCTAAAGTTGTTTTAAAGCTGATAACATGAGGGTACAGTGGACAGGTTGTTTTACAGTTACTGATGTGAGTATAAACTGATTCAACCTTGGGAAAGACAGAGTTTTGGTGATGTCTTTGGTGTATCAAGAATCTTTTGCTGGGCGCAGTGGCTCAGACCTGTAATCCTAGCACTTTGGGAGGCTGATGGGGGCAGATCACGAGGTCAGGAGTTCGAGACCAGCCTGGCTAACATAGTGAAACCTTGTCTCTACTAAAAATACAAAAATTAGCTGGGCATGGTGGTGGGAGCCTATAATCAGAGCTACTCAGGAGGCTGAGGCAGGAGAATCACTTGAACCCCGGAGGTGGAGGTTGCAGTGAGCCGAGAT
>PVKV010029168.1:0-18542 GCA_004027835.1 Alouatta palliata | reverse complement strand
AAAAAAAAAAAAGCTAGAAATACTAGTCCTGTGAACACACAAATGGTAAGAAAGTATAACAGACTTATTGCTGAAAATGAATACAGTTTTAATGGTCTGGATAAAACATCAAACCAGCCACTATATTCCCTTAAGCTAAAGACTAATCCAGAGCAAGGCCCTAACTCTCCAATTCTATGAAGGTTGAGAGAGGTGAGGTAGCTGCAGAAGAAAAGTTTGAAGGTAGTAAAAGTTGGTTCATGAGGTTTAAGGAAAGAAGCCATCTTTTTAAGATAAAGGAGGAGCAGCAAATGCTAATGTAGATGATGTGGCAAATTATGCAGCTATGGCTTAGATCATTGATGAAGATGACTCTACTAAATAAGATTTTCATTGCAGATAAAACAGCCTTATATTGGAAGACACCATCTAGAATTTACATAGCTAGAGAGAAGTCAGGAGAAGATTTTCCTCAAAATATTACTGCTCATTAACAATGTGTCTAGTCACACAAGAGCTCTGATGGAGATGTACAAGGAAATTAATATTATTTTCATGCCTGCCAACATAACATCCATTCTGTGGCCCATGGATCAAGGAGTTACTTTGACTTTGAGGTCTTTATTAAAGAAATACATTTTGTAAGGCTATAGCTGCCATAGGTAGTGATTACTCTAATGGACCTAGGCAGTCAATTGAAAACCTTCGACAAATGATTTAGCCAGGCACAGTGGCTCACGCCTGTAATCCCAGCACTTTGGGAGGCTGAGGCAGGTGGATCACGAGGTCAAGAGATCGCGACCATCCTGGTCAACATGGTGAAACCCCATCTCTACTAAAAATACAAAAAATTAGCTGGGCATGGTGGCACGCGCCTGTAATCCCAGCTACTCAGGAGGCTGAGGCAGGAGAATTGCTTGAACCCAGGAGGCAGAGTTGGCGGTGAGCCGAGATCGCGCCATTGCACTCCAGCCTGGGCAACAAGAGCGAAACACTGTCTCAAAAAAAAAAAAAAGAAATGATTTACCATTCTAGATGCCATTAAGATTTATGACTGGAGGAGGTCAAAGTATCAACAGTAACAGAAGTTGGAAAGAAGTTGATTGCAATTTTTGTGGATGACTTGGAGAGGTTCAAAACTTCAGTGGAGGAAGTTAACTGCAGATGTGCTAAAAATACCAAAATTATAAGTGGAGTCTAAGGATGTGACTGAATTACTGCAATCTCATGATAAAACTTGAACAGACAAGGTTTTGCCTTTTATGGATAAGCAAAGAAAGTGGTTTCTTGAGATGGTGGGTACTCCTGGTGAAGATGCTATGAACATTGCTGAAATTACAACAAAGGATTTAAAATATTTTATAAAATAACTTGATAAAGCAGCAGCAGGGGTTGAAAGGACTGATTCCAATTTTGTAGGAAGTTCTATTGTGGGTAAAAGGCCATCAAATAGCATTACATGCTACAGAGAAACCTTTCATGAATGGAAGAGTTAATCAACGCAGCAAACTTTACTATTGTCTTATTTTAAGAAATTGCCACAGCCACCCTAACCTTCCGCAACCATGACCCAGATCAGTCAGCAGCCATCAACATCAAGGCAAGACTCTCCAGCAAAAAATTATGACTTGCTGAATGCTCAAATAATCATTAGCTTTTTTAGCAATAAAGAATTTTAAATTAAAATAGGTACATTGGGGTTTTTTTAAAGACATAATGTTATTGCACACTTAACAGACTACAGGATGGTGTAAATGTAACTTTTATGTGCAGGGGAAAACCAAAAAACTTCATGTGACTCACTTTATTGAGATATTCAGTTTATTGCAGTGGTCTGAAACTGAATCCACAATAACTACAAGGTATGCTTATAAATATCTTAAACAAAAAGTGAAAATGATTTCCCCATTTGTTATTTACTAACAAATAGACCAGACATTTGCATCAGACAGTGAGCATAAACTTCCCTGATCACCTCTCAATAGACATGCTCCCATTTCTCTTTTGACTCTCCTCAAGATTTCCTGTAAGACTAAACTTTATCTTCCATGTCTCACAGATCAGTGTTCATAATAACCATCAGTTATACAACAGCAATTTAATCAATTTCAGCAAAGAGTAAGGACAAATTGCAGATTTCTGAATAGAAGGCCAGGATAGGTCATCTGGATATCCACTGAAACTAGTGATTCCCGACTTCTCCTGCCTTCAACCCAACCAGAGGAATATTAGACATCCACCTGTCAGTGGTTCTCTATGGGGGATAGTGGAGGAAAGCCAAATTTGGGCATTAACAGAACATGAGGATTTATGTTAAATACTATCTCAAGAAAAATAACATGAGGATTTAACACAAATCCTCGTTATTTTTCTTGAGATAGTATGACTATAGTTCAGATATAACCATATCTAATTTCTATTTCAAACCAAGTAATTACATATTATTCTCACTACCCCTAATTGTGATGATATAAATTGACTCTAAAAATATTAAGCATTTATAAATTACTCGAGACCTCTAAACTATAAAATAGTTCAAAAGTCTAGTCCTTAAAATTTAGGGCAAAAAATACCTAAATTTTGGCCAGGAGCAGTGGCTCACGCCTGTAATCCCAGCACTTTGGGAGGCTAAGGCGGCAGATCATTAGGTCAGGAGTTCGAGACCAGCCTGGCCAACATGGTGAAACCCTGTCTCTACTAAAGATACAAAAAATTAGCCAGGTGTGGTGGCACATGCCTGTAATCCTAGCTACTCAGGAGGCTGAGGCAGGAGAACTGCCTGAACCTGGGAGGCAGAAGTGACAGTGAGCCAAAATCACGCCACTGCACTCCAGCCTGGGCGACAGAGTGAGACTCCATCTCAAAAAAAAAAAAAAAAACCTAAATTTTAAAAATTAGCAAAACTTATGCTGGAAAGCGTGTTAAAACACATAATGCCTAATTTTTTTTTAGTTAGCAATATTTTTATGTTGCAAGACATACAATAAGACATACTTACTGCTTATCTGGTCCTCCACAGACAGAAAGCAATTCAGAAACATAAATACTAGATCAATATTTAACCATCAAGAAAAAGGTACACTGCTACATCAGCTGATTTTTTTCTCTTTGCATTTAATGAATTTACATCAAAAAATTAGGTAGTCATTTTACGTTTAAGGAATAAAAATCTTAAAAAAAATACAAAGAGTGAAAGGATTTTAACCAAGTTTACATTTCTTTTTGCTAAAATTTTTAACAATTCGTCTCATCATAACTTAATGCAGTGTGCAAATGCAACACCTATTACAGTCATTAAACTAAATTTAAGGAAGTACACTGTTAACAGTGACCCTCAAAGGAAATGGATTTATCTTCTATTAAAAACTCTATGATATATAAGCATTACATAATAATGCTACTTAACTACCTTTTATCTCAAGAACTATCACCAAAGTTTTCTGGAAATAAGTACACAAAGAATTAAATATTTAAAAGGTGAAATGTTCCTTATTTTAACTTTAGCAAGATCTTTTCTTTTTCACTAAGAAACACTTCAATAGTTTTAAAGCAAAAGCTGTTAGAGTCTAGATAGCTAAAACTGTACTCCTGAGTTCAAGCTTACAGATAAGTCTTTTGTAAGTAGTTCTCAATAAAATATCTTCCCTCCCCATACCCCTACCCGAAATCTTATATTGTTCTTACAAAACTTTGGTCAAGAATAGAAATATATCCAGGCAGGTGTATATGCCATACAATAGCAAGAACAGTAAAGCCCAACTAATGATTTTGAGTTTTAAAAATAGAAGGCAATTAAAATGTACTCAAAGTTACATTAAGAAAAGCTTTCACGGGGGTAATATTGAAACAGTCACAAAGGTTAAGAAAATACTGATATCAAAATACAAATGGCTACAATGTTAAAATAGACAAAAACTGCTATACAGGAGCATCTTTGAAAATTAAAAATAACACAACACATGAGTCAGGAGGATTTTCCTGTTCTACTCATGAATTTTAGTCTTTATAAGGTTGGTTATGTTGACATCTAGAAGAGTTTCTTATCACATCCGATGGTCTCATTCCAACTTCACAGGGTGGGTCTTCCCCAAGGAATCTCTGATCCTGGTTGCATCTTGGTCATTGCACAATTTCAAAGTAGTGCAATATCGCCATGATGTGCTGGGGCATGAAGACGTATCCTGTGTACAGTGCCATCCCCACAATGGAAACCAGCATGGAATCTGAGTTGTAGTTAAGGAAACTTAACTATTCTTAGTTTATTCAAAACTAAATCCCCAAATGTTTTCGATGACTCTTGTATGTTGAAGTACCCATTCACATAGTGTTTTCTGGTTTATGTCAAGTACTGATAAAGAAGTAATAACAAGAACAATAATGCTAGCCACTAACAACCATGCCTGGCACCATTCTAAGCCAGTTTTTGTTTTGTTTTGTTTTGTTTTAGCTCATTTTATCTTTACTATCACAATAAAAGGAAGGTAATGTTATTCTCCCTGTATAATTGAAAACATTAGACTGCTTAAAAAAATTTTTTTTCTTTTCTTTTTAGTAGAGACAGGGATTCACCATGTTGGCCAGGCTGGTCTCCAACTCCTGACCTCAGGTGATCCACCCCCTCAGCCTCCCGAAGTATTGGGATTACAAGCATGAGCCACCATGCCCGGCCGGACTGCTTAAAATGAAGCATAGAATGTGATACTGTTCAACCTAAGAAATAAATACATAGGAATAAAATTCTATTTAATGACTGTAAAAGGTCTACCAACTTAACTAATAAGAATGTATCATCAAAGAACTTTAGAGGCCCAAGAACCCCGACTTGCGCATCGCGCACCTGCGCTTCCTGCTCAGCCTAGCCGAGCACCGCAGGAACACTGCCGTGCGCGAAGAGCTGATGGCGGCCGTCCGCGATAATAGCATGGCTCCTTACTATGAAGCCTTGTGCGAATCTCTCGACTGGCAGACAGACATGGACCTACTCAATAAAATGAAGAAGGCAAATGAAGACGAGTTGAAGCGTTTGGATGAGGAGCTGGAAGATGCAGAGAAGAATTTAGGAGAGAGTGAAATTCGCGATGCAATGATGGCAAAAGCCGAGTACCTCTGCCGGATAGGTGACAAAGAGGGAGCTCTGACAGCCTTTCGCAAGACATATGACAAAACTGTGGCCCTGGGTCACCGGTTGGATATTGTATTCTATCTCCTTAGGATTGGCTTCTTTTATACGGATAATGATCTCATCACACGAAACACAGAAAAGGCCAAAAGCTTAATAGAAGAAGGAGGAGACTGGGACAGGAGAAACCGCCTAAAAGTATATCAGGGTCTTTATTGTGTAGCCATTCGTGATTTCAAACAGGCAGCCGAACTCTTCCTTGATACTGTGTCAACATTTACATCCTATGAACTCCTGGATTATAAAACATTTGTGACTTATACTGTCTATGTCAGTATGATTGCCTTATAAAGACAAGATCTCAGGGAAAAGGTCATTAAAGGAGCAGAGATTCTTGAAGTGTTGCACAGTCTTCCAGCAGTTCGACAGTATCTGTTTTCACTCTATGAATGCCGTTACTCTGTTTTCTTTCAATCATTAGCGGTTGTGGAACAGGAAATGAAAAAGGACTGGCTTTTTGCCCCTCATTATCGATACTATGTAAGAGAAATGAGAATTCATGCATACAGTCAGCTGCTGGGGTCATACAGGTCATTAACCCTTGGCTATATGGCAGAAGCATTTGGTGTTGGTGTGGAATTCATTGATCAGGAACTGTCCAGATTTATTGCTGCTGGGAGACTACACTGCAAAATAGATAAAGTGAATGAAATAGTAGAAACCAACAGACCTGATAGCAAGAACTGGCAGTACCAAGAAACAATCAAGAAAGGAGATCTGCTACTAAACAGAGTTCAGAAACTTTCCAGAGTAATCAATGTGTAAAGCCATGTAACAAATGATTTCCTTTAGAGATAATTGTTCGAATTTTTATAGCTTACTTCACTGTGTGCCCAGGTGAGCTGTATAAAATAAATACTGCATTGTTCTTTCAAAAAAAAAAAGAACTTTAGAATTAGTTAGACTAAAATGTAGCCAAAAGTATTTTTAGAGTCAGATAAAGCTAAAATAAATCATACACTAGCTTAGGAATATAAAATGACAGCACCTGCTACTATCAAACATTTATTATTATCACTGTTAAACATTATTATCACTATTGCTCCTATTTGCAACAGCTTCAAATAAAAGTCGTCTTGATAACCTAAACAATAGCCATTCTGTACTGTGTTCCTTTCTTTTTATGAGAAAATAGGGTTTAAATAAACAATGTGCTTACTACCAACTAATATTTGTATAACAGGTTAGTTGACAAATCTGTTCCACAATTACATTATCTTACTTAACCCTTACAGCTTTCCTATGAAATGCTTATTACGTTCACTATTAATCAGAAGCTGAGAAAATTGAGTAGCTTGTTCAGGGCCATAAGGAAGCTCTCTTTAGAGCCAGAGGTCAAACCAAGACTGCCTGACTCAAACCATAAACTCATTCTCTTCATCCAGCAAACAAGGGCAGAAACTCTCTCTTTTTTTTTTTTTTTTTTTTTTTTTTGAGATGGAGTCTCGCTCTGTCACCAGGCTGGAGTGCTGTGGTGCCATCTTGGCTCACTGCAATCGCTGCGTGATTCTCCTGCCTCAGCCTCCCATGTAGCTGGGACTACAGGTGTGCACCACCATGACCGGTTAATTTTTGTGTTTTTAGTAGAGACCGGTTTCACCACGTTGGTCAGGACAGTCTCCCTCTCTTGACCTCATGACACACCCACCTCGGCCTCTGAAAGTGCTGGGATTACAGACATGAGCTACTGCATCCACCCCAAAGTCTCTTATAAACTTTTTTTACAATTTACTTTTTAACCTTCCTTAATCCAGTTCTTCCTTAAACTACCACCTTCTATTTACTATCTAATTTCTTTTTTTTAAAAAAAAAAAAGAAAAATATATACATTTGCTGCTTCTATATCATTGCCATATATTTCTTCATCACCAACGCACCATCTGATTCTTACTCCTCCAGACTATAGACATTGTTCTAAGCTCACTGGTGGTCTCCTATCAAATCCAAAGGCTGTTTGAATTTACAGTGCCAGTCCTTCTTCTTCAAAACCCTTTCTATTTACGCCTGTAGCCCCAGCTACTCTAGAAGCTCAGGTGAGAGGATCGCTTGAGCCCAGGAGTTCAAGGCTGTAGTGAGCCGGAAAGGGACCACTGCACTCCAGCCTGGACAACAGAGCCAGAGCCTGTCTCAAAAACCAAACAGAAAACGAAACAAAAAAAAAAAACCTTTCCACTCTTCAAAGCTCTACTGTGGACTGAGGTGTTTCTCTAAGACCCTCTTTTAATCTCTCTTACCATTTTCCTGTTTTTCACTGGTTCTTTCCTTTATGATGGATGATAGATTATTAGAGTGAACTTTGCACTTTCCTGACAAGCATCCACTTTACCTCACCTCCTAGTATAGCAGCCATGCCCTTTTGGTTGGACTAACCCATCTTCATGGATAAGCCCTGACTGGTCTTAACCAATTAGAGGGGATCCCTTTTTCTTGGTAACAATGCCCTATCTCAAAACTGATCAACCAGCTCAAAGCTTAGAACTTCTGCCAGGAATTCAGGAACACAGATGCTCTCTCCTAGAATATGCAGCTTGCTGATGGAATCTTGCAATCAACTGAAGTCACTTTACCTCCATGAGGAAAGCAAGATTCAGAACAAAGCTGACTCAAGAAGGTGGTGAGACAAAAATAATCACGGAAAAATGGAGTCAGAATCTTCATCAAAAAACTCTGAAGCCCACCCTACCACTGGATGTTTACATACTAATCTAATAAATCCCCTTTACTTTTTTTTGAGACAAGGTCTCACTCTGTCATCCAGGCTGGAGTGCAGTGACACAATCATAGTTCACCACAGCCTCGACCTCCCAGGCTCAGGCAATCCTCCCACCTCAGCCTCCCAAGTAGCTGGGACAACAAGCACACACCACCACCATGCCCAGCTGATTTATTTATTATTTTTGTAGAGATGGAGTCTCCCTATGATGCTCAGGCTGGTCTTGAACTCCTGGGCACCCACCTCAGCCTCCCAAAGTGCTGAGATTACAGGTGTGAGCCACCACACGTGGCTGGTCAATCCCCTTACTCTTTTTTTTTTTTTTTTTTTTTTTTTAAGAGATGGGGTTTCTCCATGTTGGCCAGGCTGGTCTTGAACTCCTGACCTTAGGGGATCTGCCCACCTCGGCCTCCCAAAGTACTGGGATTACAGGCATGAGCCACCACGCCCAGCCAATCCCCTTACTCTTAAACAAGATTTTATTGTTAGATTTTATTATTTGCCACTGAAAACATTCCAGATGACAAAATGGAATTCCCATTGTTTTGTCTTGGGCCTTACACTCTCTCATAACTTAAACAACTATAGGTTGAGTATCCCTTATCCTAAATGCTTGAGATAAGAAGTGTTTCAAATTTCAGACTTTAAAAAAAAAATTTACAATATTTGCATTATAGTTACCAGGTAAGCATGTCTAATCCAATATCCAAAATGCTCCAATGGTCATTTCCTTTGACTGTCATGTTATTGCCCAAAAGTTTTGGATTTTGGAGCATTTCAGACTTTTGATTTTCAGATTAGAGATGTTCAATCTATACCTTAATGTTGTCAACCTGACCTCATCTTCCATAGTGCAGACAGATATTTCTACCTATTTACTGTACATTTCCATCTATGACATTCAACAAGGTAACTTAAATTCAAACTGAACACATTAACCTTCTCTAACTACCTTTTTCTATGAGTCCCATTTTTCCAATTGACATAACTATTTGCCAAGTCATCCAGTCTAAAAGTTTTTTTCATTCCTTCTCCCCATATTCAAATCACCTATGACTTCTCAGTTATTTCCCAACCCCTACCAGTGACTCTTAAATCTCACCTCCCCTATCCTAATCAATGATAAATGATTTGAGGCATTTATCATCCTTTAGGCTTCTAGCCACTGTCCACGTCCCTCTTTGCTAGAATGATCCTTTTTAAATCCATTAGGTTTCCAATGCCTACAGGACAGCACTTAGGATTCTAAGGCAAGTATTCAAGGACCTTTCTGATCTAGCCCCAAGTCTTAGGATCCACAGAAGTAGTTAGGGACTGAGGGATTAAGACAGAAATTCTTGTACAAGCTATTTATTGAGGGAGTGAGTACAGTAGAATAGAGCAGAGGAAATAAGCTAAGTAGGGACAGAGTCTCAGCCTCCCACAGGGCACTCTGGAGCATAAATTGTACCATATAATTGGCACCACTTTGACACAAGGGGCCTGACCTTTTGTATCTCCTTACCTGTCAATCATTGGCTATAGGGTGGGATAAGGAAAAGCCACCTAAGAAAGCTGCTTGGCAGAGGACAATACTCTGGAGAAACAGGGAGCTGTAAGTCACTAGCAGCCAACACTCACAGACTGGCGGAGTACATCAGCTTTTAAAGGGGCCTTAAGCTAGGTGCACTGGCTCATGCCTGTAATTCCAGCACTTTGGGAGGCCAAGGTGGGAGGATTACTTGAACTCAGGAGTTCGAGACTACTCTGAGCAACATAAGACAATGTCTCTACCAAGAAAAAAAAAAATTAACTTTAAAAAAAGAAAAGAAGCCAGGTATGGTGGCTCACACCTATAAACCCAACACTTTGGGAGGCTGAGGCAGGCGGCTCACCTGAGGTCAGGAGTTCGAGACCAGCCTGGCCAACATGGTGAAACCCCTTCTCTACTAAAAATAAAAAATTAGCTAGGTGTGGTGGCACGTGCCTGTAGTCCCAGCTACTTGGGAGGCTCAGGTAGGAGAATCTCTTGAACCCAGGAGGCAAGGTTGCAGTGAGCCCAGATCACACCACCGCACTCCAGCATAGGCGACAGAGTGAGACTGCATCTCAAAAAAAAAAGAAAAGAAAGGGGACCTAGGTGAGGACCAACCACATCTACCATGCTACTTTTCCACTGTACTTCCCAACAGACCAAACCATTCCCTAATATACATATATCCTACTTGCAGCCATATCACAAGAGTCTCAGAAAACAATATTATATATTTCCATACTGCTCTGGCTTTGCTTATTGTTTAATAATAACATAAGTAAGAATAATAGTGGCAGCAGCAGCTTTCACTTCATGAATGTCTAGTGCGCATCTGGTACTATGTTACACACGTCATCTAGTTCCAGTAACTTCCCCAACAACAAAGGGGCCAGCTCCAAACCAAATCGTCCAAATCCAAGTATATGTGTTCTTAACCACTATGCCATATACTTTCCTACGTATGAAAAGCCCTAACCCTAGTAAAGCCTAATAATTCTAGGAGCTCAGTAGTTATTTCCTCTTGCATGAGGCCTTAGGCCTTCCCTGGCATTCATAATTTTTCCCATTCTTATGCCAACCCCTTGGCAGAACTAATTATTCCCTAATGCTCAGTAAAGCTCCTTTAATACCCTGTATTAAAGTGAGTAACACAGCACTCATCACCTGACATTACCTATCTGTAGATGTACTTATCTCGCTCAAATCATTAACTCCTTAAACAGAGAAATAATATTTTTTTTATCTCCAATATCTAACACAAAACATACTAAATAGACATCTGATGAACAGAGGCGTTCATTTGACTAGATTCATTATGATGCTTTCTCCATATTCCACACATTATTGTGGCTGACAAACTGGATAAAGACTGCCGAAAAGACAAAACCAGTTTCTAGGCAATATTATACTTAAGAACAAAGTTTGCGTTTTATAGCTTTTATATAAACCTTATAAATTTATATACCAAACAAATGAAAATGATACAATAATAACCTTAAGGTCATTGGCTCAATTTCAACTCCAGCAGGAGTGATTACTATAAAACAGCTATTTGAATATGTATGTTACAGAGTCTTTATGGTACTAATTATTCAATTAAGTATGGAGAATATGTCATTTAAGGAACATGAATAATTAGTCTAACAGAGATTATTCCACTAAAAATCAAGAATCTGACAGCTAAGTTTGTGAATATTAAATTGTGAAGCTTTTAAATCTTTTATATGCATATAAAAGGATGATTTTTTAATTCTAAGTGAAACAAGAACAACTTATCAAAACTTGAAAAGGTTTTTTTGCCTAGTTAAAATACAAGGTACTAGAGTTCAAGACTGTATACACACTCCAGCCTGGGCAACAGAGTAAGACTCTGTCTCTAAAAAAAAAAAAAAAAAAAAAAAAGTAGCCAGGCAAAGCAGCTCACACCTGTAATCCCAACACTTTGGGAACTCAAGGCAGGGGGATCACTTGAGACCAGTGAGGCAGAAAAAACCAGCTCTGGAGGCAGGGAACATAAGGCCGATTCACACTTCAGCTATGATAGAAAATACCCTCTCCATAGGGTGTAGCCCAAGTAAATTACTTTGTAACTTTACTTCATCCTCCAACCTCTCTATTTACATACGGTGTACTCCAAGTTACCAATGGAATCCTCCAGAGGGCAGTTAAACTCTCAAAAATTCTGTAATGCGGCCTTTGAGCCCCTATGCTCAGGCCCAGTCCCACATTGTGGAGAATACTTTCATTTTCAGTAAAACTCTTCATTCCTTTCTTGCTTTGTTTGTGCATTTTGACCAATTCTTTTTTTTTTTTTAATATATATTTTTTTTATTGCATTTTAGGTTTTGGGGTACATGTGAAGAACATGCAAGATTGTTGCAGCCATCAAAAACGATGAGTTCGTGTCCTCTGCAGGAACATGGATGAACCTGGAAACCATCACTGTCAGCAAACTGATGCAAGAACAGAAAATCAAACACCGCATATTTTCACTCATAGGTGGGTGTTGAACAATGAGAACACATTGACCAATTCTTTGTTCAAAATGCCAAGAATCCGGACACCCTCTACAGTTAACATATTTTGGCAAGTCAGCCAGAAGGAAGGGGTAAGCCCAAATGTCCAGGTCACTGCTTGTGGGGATCTGTCCTGCAGACCTTGACTTCGTGATGGATGAATAAAGTACACTGCCACACAGATATTATGCTTTGCCAGTTTGGCTGAGGGTCTGTGGCCGCTTACAGACTCCTTGGAGAGTGCTGTAAACAGTTGCAACTGCTGGCCCCTACCAGCTAGTGAGATTTGCATTTATTTAGTAAAGTTTAATTGACAAAAGCTTGAGTCAACACCACTAGAGAGAAGAGATTAAAGGACAGGTTCCGATGCTCAAAGCAAACACTATTAGAGGGTAATCTTGGTTGATCTCCTTCTGGGAGGGCTATCTGGCTGAAAGGTTAGCTTTAAAAGACCACATGAGTAAACAAGTTAGTTAAGTAAACACTTCCATATACCTTAGCTATTTGCTTTACTTATTAACTAAATGTAAAGGGGATTTAGGCTACCTTCAGCTAAGAACTGTAGAAAAAACTTTTAGGCCTTGAAAAGGGTTTGAGACTATATTCTATCACTTTTTTTTTTGGTAGAGACTGGGTTTCACCATATTGGCCAAGCTGGTCTCAAACTCCTGGCCTCAGGTGATCTGCCCACCTCTGCCTCCCAAAGTGCTGGGATTATAGGCATGAGCCACCACACCCAGCCTGGACATTGGTTTTATTGTGACATTTGGAAGGCTGGCAAACGTGTGCCCTTTATCTCCTTAGAAGTGCTCTCACAAAGCTAACTTATATATAAGAGTACACTAGCTATAATTTGCTATCCAGCGTAGATTTCTCAATCCATCTCATTTCACAAAGCTAAGCATATATATAACAGAGCATACCAGCTATAATTTGCTATCTGGAACAGATTTCTCAATCCATTTCATTATGCAACAAACCTCTAAAAGTTTAAAGTATCCTTGACATACTGAATTATAAGAAATGGGTATTAGAAACAATACAGCACTGGAGGAGACCCAGGTTTGAGTCATAACTCTTCCATCCCTGTGTCAAAAGCTCTCTAAATACCAGTCTCCTTATCAATAAAATGTGGACACACATCACCTATCTTTCAGAGTTGTGAGAATTCAGAATAGAACCTATTCTGCAAGAGAAGGCAATGTAATCCTCATTAAAACTGTTCTTTGGGGGTTTGAGCATTTAACATCATGACTTACACCTATGTTTGCCCAAGTTCATCCTGCTACTAATTTGTTATTAATTTATAGTGTAATCCTGGGATGTCACAACCTCTCTGGACCTGAGTTCCTTCATAAAATGAGGTTCTTTCTTTCATTAACATTTTAGGATCCTGCTTGTTTGAAGAGGACATTTAGGCACCACCTCTCAATCGTCCATAAAGCAATCTTCTGTTTCACACGTACACAAAGAAAAAATGAAAAATGAATCAGTGTTATGCAATACACATTTATTGGAAGGTAATATACAAAGTAATAATCTATTTACCAAACTTCTGTTGTTGTTTGCGTAAGTATCAGTAGCTATATACAAATTAATCAGGTCTATATTCTAGAGGGGGTCCCATGACTCAAGCAATAGAGAACAAAGTGCAATCTAGAGTACAACCTCAAACTGAAAAATGGGCTGTTCTGTTTTGTGTTTATAACCTGTCTCTAACACCGACTTTTAAGTGTTTGACAGAGCACCTCTACTGAGCCTTTGCTTCCAGCCATAGTACATTGCTTGGTAAAGAAGGTGCTTCATGAATCATCCCAGAACTGAGCAAATAATGTGCCAGGATACTATGCAGGTGCTGAAGATAAATGTTTGTTTATCTTCAGATAAATGAACAATCAGAGGTTATTTATAATCTGGGCATAACATAAATATTTTATGGGTTCCATGGACACAAAAGCAAGTAGATATGAAGCCATATATAGAATCTTTATGTTGTTTTCTCTTTAAGAGGAATTTCCTAAACATAAGCTAACTTTCCAGCCAGCTAGGAAATAAATAAGGATTTTTTTTTTTTTTTTTGCCCATAAAAAGGCATTGTCAGCAACTTTAAAAAAAAAATATCCTGTAACAAAGAGAGGAAATGGTTTGAATATAAGTACAGCACATCAGAAACAAAACCACAGCAACTAACGATTCCTGTCTCAATTAGTCTAAACTATCATCACCCACCTTGGTAATCTAATCACAAGACTTCGGAAAAATTAAAGGTAGTTTCTTATTGGGAAGAGGTCATATAGACCTTTATTTCAGTGGGTATGACTTATACATCTTCACTAGTCTAAACAATTTCAATGATTTGAGTCTCTGATTGCACTAGCCATATTAAAAAGCAAAGCTAAAACAACATTTAAAGCAATCCACAGCCAGCCTCAGTGGCTCACGCCTGTAATCCCAGCACTTTGGTAGGCCAAGGTGAGTGGATCACCTGAGGTCAGAAGTTCAAGACTAGCCTGGCCAACATGGTAAAACCCCGTCTCTACTAAAAATACAAAAAAACTAGCCAGGCGTTGGTGGCAGGCGCATGTAATCCCAGCTACTGGGGAGGCTGAGGCAAGAGAATTGCTTGAACCCAGGAGGCAGAGGCTGCAGTGAGACGAGATCACGCCACTGCACTGCAGCCTGGGTGACAGAGCGAGTCTCCGCCTCAAAAAAATAAAGCAATCCAATCCTATATTAATCAAATTTCTTTTGTAAAATCAATTCTAAAATGCTATTTAACCTTAGAAACACTCAGAAGTTCTGACAAATCTAATTTAAGAAATCATCTTAATGAAAAATAAAACAAAGCATTTGACGAAGTATTTTCATATGCTGTTTACGGAAAAGCAATCAAAGCCCTAAGTGAAACCAGCTGCCGGCTACTGAATAAAGCCCCAAACAGGAACTCTTTCTTCCTTCCAGCCAGTCTGACTGTAGTTTTCTTCTCCCTGACCTCAAAAAACTGCAGATCCTCACCAACGGAAATGTAAAGAAAGTTAATTTTTCCGGTGGGCGCGGTGGCTCACACCTGCAATCCCAGCACTTTGGGAGGCTGAGGCGGGTGGATCGCCTGAGATCAGGAGTTTGAGACCAGCCTGGCCAACATGATGAAACCCCATCTTTACTAAAAATACAAAAATTGAGTGAAACAGGTTTGTAAAAAATAGGTAAAGAATATTAATAAATAACCAAAAGAAATAAAATAACCAAAAAAAATAAAAATGCAAAACTTGGCACATGCCCATAATCCCAGCTACTTGGGAGGCTGAGGCACAAGAATCGCTTCAACCCAGGAGGCGGAAGTCGCCGTGAGCCAAGATCCTGCCACTGCACTCCAACCTGGGCAACAGAGCAAGACCCCATCTCAAAAAAAAACCAGAAAGTTACTTTTTCCTGGATATATCGACTATCTCTTGATACTTTTCTAGTCCTTATGTTGAAGCAGGTGGAAGATATTATACTGTCACAGTCCTCCGTACCAATTTGATATTTATGGATCATGTTAAAGGATATGACATCAGCATCAGAAGTTAGTGTTTAGCAAGCAAAACCCATTCTCTGAGCTTTCTATAATGTGCTGATTATACAAACCTAAGCATGAAGATTGTTTTTAGAAACTACAACTTGATGACAAGCTCTTTTAAAACTAAACAAACAACAAAAGCATGTGCGAAATGAGTAATGATCACGAACGGAAAATTTTTCACTGTGGACTAAAATCCTGGAAATGATTTGTAGCTCTAATCCCAGAGACACTAAGGTTATGATGTCTCTGGCACTCGTTTATTGATTTGAGCTTCCATTACCCTCTTGAAGATCTGAAGTCCCAGTGTCGTGGGGAGAAAATTCCTAGTCTGCTCTGAAATATTATCTGTACTGCTACAGTATATGTTTCTGTAACATCAGATAACCCACATATGACTAGTATAGTATAGGAGCTGTATTCCTTCATATGGGATATTTCAGCAGTGGGAAATAACTAAGTGACCCTTGAAAACATGAGTTTGAACTGCGCAGGTCTACTTATACATGGACTTTCTTCTGCCTCTACCACCCCTGAAACAGCAAGACCAACCCCTCCTCCTCCTCCTTCCTCTTCCTTCTTCTTATGATTTTCTTTCCTCTAGCTTATGTTATTGTAAGAATACAGTATGTAATACGTATAACATAAAAATTATGCGCTAATCGACTGTTAATGTTATCAGTAAGGCTCCAGTCAACAGTAGACTATTAGCAAAGTTTCTGGGGACTCAGAAGTTGTACACAGATTTTCAACTGCCTGGGAGTGAGGATGAGGGCCTGGGGGCAGGCCCCAAGTGGATCAAGGGTCAACTGTATCACCTTCATCAGGAAACATCTCTCAACTCAGCTGCTATACAGGCAGAAGTCCCTTTAACTCTATTTTAAGAAAATTAGAAATTCACGTTTGCACCCAGTAACTCTCTTCAGAGAAAGACACCTCCAGGGTAGCACAGCTCTCAGCCAGTGGCAGGTGGCACTGCCCCTACACTGCCTCAATGGCAGCCCACACTATCTGCATTACATCAGCACCCACTGCTGACATTTCCATTCAACTTTGTCCATGCATTTTTTTTTTTTTTTAAAGATGGGGTTTCACCATGTTGGTCAGGCTGGTCTTGAACTCCCAACCTCAGGTGATCCACCCACCTTGGCCTCCAAAGTGCTTGGATTACAAGCGTGAGCCACCACGCCCGGCCTGTCCATGCATTTTTAATGTCCCCTCGAGCAGCTTCCAGCAAAGCTAAGTAACTTGCCTGTCTGGGATATCCATGTTATTCCCTCAAGATGCCAAGTATTGTTTTTGTTAGTGCTTGCTTACTAAGTTGCAAACATTTTGAATGGTCTGCCCCAATACTATTTTCCCATAACCCTATTATTTTGCAGTTTTTCAGAAACATATATAATACATGCTGACCAAAATCCTTGTATTTGTAAAACTTCTATTTCTCATAACTATTGATCATAAACACTATCTTTCTACCATTCTATAACTACTTACTCAACATTCCAACTTATACAATACATATATCCTCTGTCAAGTACATCTTCTGGAACACATAGCTTAAATTGTTAAATTTGAGCATTTGGAGTTTGTTCTTTAAAAATAAATAAATAAATAAAAAGGCCAGGTCCGATGGCTCACACCTGTTATCCCATCACTTTGGGAAGCTGAGGCAGGAGGACCGCATGAGGCCAGGAGTTCAGGACCAAACTAGGCAACATAGTGAGACCCTGTCACTACTAAAAATTTAAAACTTAGGCATGGTAGTGTGTGCCTGTAGTCCCCACTACTTGGAAGGCTGAGGCAGGAGAATCGCTTCAACTCGGGAGGCAGAGGTTTCAGTGAACCAAGATGGCACCACTCCACTCCAGCCTGGGCAGCAGAGAAAGACTCTGTCTCAAAAAAAAAAAAGGAACTCATTAAGAAAAAATGTCGGCCAGGCATGGTGGCTCATTCCCATATTCCCACCACTTTGGGAAGCAGAGGTAAGAAGGTCACCTTAGCCCAGGAGTTCAAGACCAATCTGGACAACATGGTGAGACCCTACCGCTAAAAAATAATTTAAAATTCACCAGCCTAAGCAACATGGTAAAACTCTGTCTCTGTTTAAAAAAAAAATACAAAAATTAGCCAGGCATAGTGGTGGCTCATGCCTGTGGTCCCAGCTACTCAGAAGGCTGAGGTGGGAGAGGATTGCTTGAGCCTGGGAGGCAGAGGTTGCAATGCACCATGATTGTGCCACAGCACTCCAGCCTGGGTTACAGAGCGAGGCCTTCAGAAAAGAAAAGAAAGGAAGGAAGGAGAAAGAAAAAGAAAGGAAGAAGAAAAGAAAGAAAGAGAGGAAAGGAGGGAGGGAGGGAGGAAGGAAGGAAAGAAAACTTAAAAACTTAGGCAGGCAAGTGGTGTGTACCTATAGTCCCAGCTACTTGGGAAGCTTAGGTGGGAGGATCACTTGAGCCTGGAAGTTTAAGGTTACAGTGAGCTGTCATCACACTACTGCACTCACGCATGGGTGACAGAACAAGACCCTGTCTCTAAAAATAAAAGAAAAAGAAAAAGACTCTGGTGAATTGAGGTTTTAATTATAATTCCCTTTATTGACTAGCTCAGGAAAGACAGATGGTGACTTAAACATGCCCACTGACCAAACATAGGGTTTTTCTTTGTCAATTTTGCTTTGTCTGCTGTGTCCATTTACAAAATTTACTTTACATACCAGAGATACTAATTTAATTATAGGAAATCACACCAATCATTATTAGCACCTCCCCAGGTGGCATACGAAAATATATTCCTCAAATGCCTCTTTTGGCTTAGAAAAACTTTGATATCATCAAACTACACCAAAACAGCACCTATTAAGGGTATTTTTTTATATATTCACAGAATATCTCAGGAGATGCACAGGAAACTGCTGACACTGGTTGTCCTGGGTGGGTTGGGCAGGGATGGAAAGAAGACTATTGCCAACTACCTTTTTGTATCTTTTGTGTTTTCAACCATTAAGATGTATAATCTATTTTAGGAACAGCTTGGAAATTCATATTTTCTTTTGTTTTTCTTTTTTTTTTTTTTTTTTT
>PVKV010029167.1:0-23994 GCA_004027835.1 Alouatta palliata | reverse complement strand
CTAACAGACTATAATTTTTCGTAGTCATTGCTTTCTAAAACTAAATTATAGCAACAAACAGATCTAAACTAATGCAATATTATTATCAACAAAATTTCATAGTTACCTTAATGGAAAGAAAAACGATATTTGGTTTCAGAAATAATGTGATATATATCTTTTACATCATAATTGTGGAAATTTGGTTAACAAAAAATGGAAATAAATTATCCAATAATTTAAACTGTAGATAGTATGAATCTCTTCATAAGATCAAACAGGTACTAAATATTCAGGTAAAATTGTTTTATTCTGAAGTATTTTTATCTGTTTTCTCTTCTTACAACAATCCTAAAAATATTTTCAATTGTCTTAAACCATGATATGGCATGACACAGATAGTACAAAACTAATCTATCATGAAATTATTCAATATAATGTAAATTAAAGCTAGCATTTATATTTATTAAGTTTTAAATACGTACGCATACATGTATATGCAGGCATTCATGTAACTGATTCTGTAATTATTCATACAGCCCACTAGCTCACCTAATGGGATGACAACTGAATTGTCATGAACTAGAATATTGGACAGACTGCATAAGCTTACAACTATAAGCATAAAATTTTGCAGATGAAAATATAAATAAATTTAAACCATCAGAGAAATTAGGTCAATAGCACAGTGTTTAACTGTAATCTCCTGAGATTTGCATTTTGAAATCCAGGGATTCTGCATGCAAAAGAATAATCCCATTATAATTTTACTACGCTGTAGCAATTGAGATGAACTCTGTACCATATTACAGAAAGGACATACAGTGACCTCACTACAACTAAGCCCCAATGTCAGGAGATTACAATTGCTGTTTAATATATTAAAAACCAAATAAAAGAAGTTTGCACAACCTAGTTTTACCACTAATACCATTAATATCACTTGAAATCCCCTTTTTCTTTCAAATGCTTGCTGAGGCATCAAATGGTTATATAGCCATTATATGCAAATGGATGCCTGACTTCTATGTTCTGTGACACAGGATAATAGTAGTGTACACTATAAATCAGTTGGTGACATAAACTCAGCCTGTGAATTGCCAATGGATCACACTTTCCTGTCATCATGGTGTTGTGTAAATGTGCACTCAGAGCTGTTAACACTACTGCAGGCTCTGAGTTATACCACGTGCTGGGTGCGGATGACCAGCTGCATGAACATGCCATTGCCATGCATTCCTTGGAGACTTAAAATGGCTTTTGTGTCACTTGAAAATGATGTAAGATCACTGTGTTCTATTTGTGAATACTGTAATATTAATGTTTATTTCAAAATTTAAGAGGTAAAATGAGAAGAATATTTTTATTCTAATTACTAAAAAAGAATAAGGAAATGAATGTTAAATTTAAATTACTATGACTGCACCTCTAGCCTTCTCCTTGATCCACACTCACACACAAGAGTCCTTTGTAGTTGCAGAGTTTAATAAAAATCTTGGAGAAAGGATGAAGTTATACTTGAAAGCAGCAAAAAATTTAAAATTCATTGTTAGAGCCTCATTCCTAAGAACTGTTTACACACCCCATCGCTTGGCTCAGCCTTCCTTTCTACTGTGTACTCTCTCCTCTTTCCCTTCCTCCTTTTCTCTGTGCCCATCCGTTCAGAAGAAAACCAAATTCTATCTTTTTACATACAGTAATTCAGATATTGCCAGCCCTGAAATCAATTCAGCAAAACAACGTCCACTGTATATCTGAAGTTATACTAATAAGCTGTGCTCTCTTTTACTTCTTATGAATATTTGCAGGAATAAACAAAAAGTATAGTGATTTTATGTCCTCATTGATACAACACCACCTTTTAAAAAGCAGATTTTTTTTTTTTTTTTTTTTGGAGGCAATATCTCACTTTGTCACCCAGGCTAGAGTGCACTGGGGCAAACACAGTTCACCGCAGCCTCAACCTCCTAGGCTCAAATGAGCCTTCCACCTCAGCCTCCTGAGAAGGTAAGACCACAAGTACGTGCCACCATGCCCGATTAATTTTTGTATTTTTTGTAGAGTCGGGGTTTCACTATGTTGCCCAGACTGGTCTCAAACTCCTGGGCTCAGGCAATCCACCCACCTCAGCCTCCCAAAGTGCTGGGATTACAGGCGTGAGGTGCCATGCCTGGCCCTAAAAAGTAGAATATTTTTAAATAATCAATTTTTGTATTATAAGTAAATCAGGTGTTTAAATAAACAGCTTAAAACCTACTTGCTTGTAGCTTAGAATTGTGTTCATTTAAAGCATATATTGGTTTAAAATGTAAGCCAACAATTGCATCACTTAAAAACAAATCTAAACTAATATAAAAAATAAATTATAATGCCTAGAATAGGAGAAATTTCTAAAATTAAAATGAGAATAAGATTATAATCAGAAAACGATTTACTCAGTCTTTTCCCTGTAAGTGAGATATCACAATGAGCTAACAGCGTAGCAAATGAGAATGGCGATCTATGGACATTTCAGGATCTCAGCTGTGTACAACTTCCAAGTCTACGTCGAGTTGACTATTTTGATTATCTAGAAGTAGATAATTTCAGAACTAGTCATACACACACAAATGCTGATGAAATTAAAAATCATTAGCCAAATAAACATTTAGCCAAAAAACTCATCCCTAACAATTTCTAGCTTCTGTTCAGAAATGATTTGTGCTTCTTGATCTAAGGTATGTCCAGTGGTTTCACCTTGCATTACAAGAGAAATACAAATGAATCTTCTAATAGGCCGGGCGTAGTGGCTCACGCCTGTAATCCCAGCACTTTGGGAGGCCGAGATGGGCAGATCATGAGGTCAAGAGATCGAGACCATCCCGGCCAACATGGTGAAACCCCATCTGTACTAAAAATGCAAAAATTAGCCGGGCTTGGTGGCAAGCACCTGTGGTCCCAGCTACTCAGGAGGCTGAGGCGGGAGAATTGCTTGAACCCAGGAGGTGGAGGTTGCAGTGAGCCGATAGTGCACCTCTGCGCTCCAGCCTGGCGACAGAGCAAGACTCCCTCTCAAAAACAAAACAAAACAAAAAAAAAAAATCTCCTAATAGAATTTCACCTCTTCTGATTTCTAAGATTCTGAGAACTAAAGAAATCACTTGGGAAATAAGTCATCCTGAGACAGGTGGTACTTAAGGTATCAATTGACAATTAGTCACCTTTCTGCAAGGACACAGAAAACATAAATAATATTTTGGCTGGGTGCAGTGGCTTATGCCTGTAATCCCAGCACTTTGGGAGGCCAAGGCGGGCAGATTACTAGGTCAGGAGATAAAGATCATCCTGACCAACATAGTGAAACCCTGTCCCTACTAAAATTAAAAAAAAAAAAAAATTAGCAGGGCATAGTGGTGCGTGCCTGTAGTCCCCAACTACTAGGGTGGCTGAGGCAGGGGAATCACTTGAACCCAGGAGGCAGAGATTGCGGTGAGCCAAGATCACACCACTGCGCTCCAGCCTGGGCAACAGTGGGAGATTTTGTCTCAAAATAATAATAATAATAATAATATTTTGCTTTAAATATTCATATGTGAATATTTAGGAAGAAAATATTGGAATGGAGAGAGGAAGCAAATGTATATAATGTTTGATGTTCTACAACACATAAGATCCATCACATACAAAAAGTACTATTTACAGAAGTGGCTAATCTTATTCTTAAATACTATGAATAAGCATTATACATACCAGAAGACACTAAGTTATCTTGAGATTTAAGAAATCATAGAATCATTATCAGCTAATAGCTCAGCAAAAATTTTAAAATTACCTAAAGTGAAGATTATTCCAGTAGTCTAATAAAAGATGATTAGTGAAATCTTTTCAAAGAACTTGAGAGATGCCAAACCGCCTGAGTGTATCAAACTATAAGGTGTGCTATTATAAAAGCTCACCTAGCAACCCATGAAAACAATTATTCATATGTTATATAACATTTAACAATGATATGAATAAAATCTTCCGTATTTCCTTACACTCGATTGTCTATGTTTGAAAGTTGGGTTTTACATTTGATTTTGTGACTTGAAAGAGTAAAATAAAATGCATCCACCAACTAATGAAATTGAAAGCACAAACTCAAGCATTAAAAATGTCATTAAGTATAATTCATAAATAATGAAGTAAATGTGTGTTCTTTATTAGTTACTAAATTTTGGTGAATAAATTTAGCACTTACTCTGTTACAGGGAAATATGTGCAATTTTATATAGTTTTTAATGTAGTCCCTTTTGTTAATTACCCTCATATTCCTTTACAGATGAGAATACTGAGGCTCGGAAAGTTTAAGTAACTTTTCCACATTCATGTAGCAAGCTAAGGTGGCAAGTCAGGTGACCAGCTCCAGCATTTATGTTCCTAGTCACGCCTCTAGAATTCCTCACAGGATTTTGAGAAATAGAAGCTTTAAATAGCTGTTCAAAAGATAACACTTTCTGAATGTATACGTGTAAGAGCCTGCAGTTCAAGTTCCCAGTAATTTTCTGTTACCAACAGAATGCATGAATTGAAAAACTAGATCTGTCAGATATCCTTGATTCTACAATATCTATTTTTAAGCTCCAGCATTTTTTGAAATTGAATTTTTTCTTGCAATCAAAGAAAGCTTCTCATTTCCAGGCAGAACATTTCCTAAGCATTTGAGAGCTTAAGAAATATAAAAGGCATCTATTCATCTGATTATTTTCATAGTAGCACAACACATGGTTACATTTTAACTAAAATTTGCATGACTAATTATGAGGTAAAATAATCTCCAGAATATTTCATTTTCATTATAATGCAGCATTGAAACAAAAATGGCCTCGATTTTCTCACCTATAAAAAGATTATAGGACAGTTTTTATCAATTTTTTGTAAAGATTAAATGTACAGACTGAGACCTGTGCTGGGTACAAAACAGGCGCTGAAGAAAGGATTGCTGTTTTATGATGGCGTAAAATACGAGAAAGCAGAGGTAGATGCACACAAGCGCAGAAAACAGAGCAGGATGTCAGTTTGTGAAAGAGGAGACAGCATATTTCAACAGAAGAATAATCTGTTTAATTTCTTGTACGTCAATCACCAAGTGCTTTACAGGACCTAGAAATGGATACCACTTCCAAGGAAATAAAACAGTTTCATATTGTCACTGAAACATATGCAGAAATGTCATTTCCAATGCCTGTGGATTAAAACACAAATCACATTTCCCCTGACCCAAAGATCTCTCACTCTCTTCTCTCCAAGATGTGGTAATGCCTGTATCAAAATATCTCACGTTCCCCATAAATATATACATCTATTATGTATCTCCAAAAATTGAAAATTAAATTATTTTTTAAAAAGAGCATGGATGGGAGGCTGAGGCTAGGGGACCACTTGAGCCCAGGAGTTCAGGACCAGCCTGGGCAGCATGGTGAAACCCTGTCTCTATGAAAAATACAAAAAAAAAAAAAAAAAAACTAGCCTGACGTGGCACATGCCCATAGCCTCAGCTACTCAGAAGGGTGAGGTGGGAGGATCAATTGATCCTGGGAGGTCAGGCTGCAGTGATTGGTGATCATGCCACTTCACTCCAGCCTGGGTGACAGAGCAAGACCCTATCTCAAAAATAATAATAATTTTTAAAAAGCATGGTAGCTACACCATTCCACAAAACCTGGGCTTGTTGCCATTGTACTGGATTGAACAGCACCCCCTTAAAATTCATGTCCACCTCAGAATATGACCTTATTTGGAAATAGGATCTTTGTAGGTATAATTAGTTAAATTAAGATGAGGCCATACTAGATTAGAATGGACTCTAAATCCAATGACTGGTGTCATTCTAAAAAGAGGAGAGGACACACAGAGGCACAGGAAGGAAGGACACATGAAGGCAGAGACAGACTGGAACACCAAGAATAGCCGAGAGCCACCAGAAGCCCAGAAGAGACAAGGAAGCACTCTTCCCTAGACCCCACAGAGAGAGTGCATCTTGATTTCAGACTTCTCTTCCACAGCTATGGGAGAGTAAATTCCTGTTGTTTTAAATGACCAAGTTAGTGGTATTTGTTACAGCTGCTGTAGGAAACTTACACCATCTCTGTATACTCACTCCCATTGGTGCCGTCCTAAATATTGTCTTCTAGCCCAGTGAATTCCTCCTACTCCTGTCAATGCAAATCTCTCTGATTCCTCCTGATGTCATTAACTATCTCTCTTAACAACGGAAGCCTATTAAATCTGTCTCTTACAATTTAGCAACAGGCCATAACCTCTTTAAGGGCAGAGCCATGTCTGACATTTGTATACCCCCATAATGTCAAGCACTTAGCAAATGCTCAACAAAAGTGTCTATATGACTAAGTCCAGAGCAAAGGCTCTGAGTCGCAATAAGAGCACAAGTTCTGGATTACATCTTGGCTGTGCCCATTATGACTACAATGTGCAGCCTCTTCTGCCTCTCTGTACCTTACTTGCCTCATGTGTAAAATTGGGGTAATGGCAGTATTTACATGCTTGCTCTAAGAGAGTGAGTAAATACCATAAGGCATCCAAAACAGTTCCTAGCATGTAGTAAGTGACAGAATATACCAGATGCTATTATTCTTATTATTACATGTATTACTATAGTCAGAAGAAAATACATATTAAAATATACCCATTTAAGATTGGGTTCAGACAGCTGGGTAGAAAGGGGTCATAAATGAATGGAGCATAAGGAATTAGTAAAGTGCTTTGCTTTCAGAAAATACCAAGATTTTCCTATAATAATCAGAAAGGGCATTTTTTTGAAGGCATCATCTAAACTTTTTTTTTTTTAAGATGGAGTTTCTCTCTTGTTGCTCAGGCTGAAGTTCAAGGGCCCAATCGCTGCTCACTGCAACCCAGATTTAAGTGATTCTCTTGCCTCAGCCTCCTGAGTAGCTGAGATTACAGGCATGTGCCACTATGCCTTGCTATTTTTTATATTTTTAATACAAACAGGGTTTCTCCATGTTGATCAGGCTGGTCTTGAAATCCTGACCTCCGATGATACACTGCCTCAGCCTCCCAAGGTGCTCGGATTACAGGCATGAGCCACCACGCCAGGCCTAAACTTTTTTTTTCTAAATGTAACCCTGTCCTTCTCAGAAGTTGTTAGCCAAAATTCCATGTTTCTTCATATGGCTTATTTATGCCAGAACCCAGTGTCTTCACTTGGGAATTTTTCTCTCTGTAATATCGTCCTCTTTTCTCTGGCAAATCCTAGTAGTTAGCTTTTCTTTAAAAACAAAAAAAAATGAGGAGCAGATAATTTACTTGCTGCATCTGGCCCAAATAAAATTTCTGTTTTACAATATATACAGCAAGATATTTTGCTATTTCATAGATATGTTTACAACAAAGTAGTGAGAAAAATAAAGTTGGGAGAGAAAATACTTTTTAAAAAGCTTTCTTTTTAGAAAGTTTCAGAGAAATAAAATTATTTGGGCTAAAGAAAGGAAGTAGATGAATGAAATCAATAAAGATAAACTTATATGTTATGAAGATTTGAGCTTAAATTTCTGCAGAAAACAGCCAGTTAAGATATACGAAAGAATTTTATAAAGGTATAAATTTATAAAACATTAAGTCAAAAAAGAAAGAGATAAGCACTCCTTTTTTCAGAACTATTAAAAGAATAATAATCTATCTGAACAGATCGTTTGCAATAAAAGGCTAGATATGGGTAACATAGCCTATTCTGTAAGTCCTGAAATCAACTTGAAATAAACATACATTAAACACATTTGGGTTAAAGAAAAATATTATCTGTAATTTTATTCCTGCTGGTTTTCCTCACAGTGATGATTATAATCAATTCTTTAACCTTTGTAATTATAGGAAAATGGACAGCTTAATTACACATCATAGGATATAGTGAGAAGGCAGCTGCAGTGGTTGGAATTCAGGTAATAAAGACGTTGTAAAACAAGAAAAAATACTCATCCAACCAAATAAGGGTACTACAAGAAAACACAGTCATACAAGTAGAGAAGAAAAGTATCCACTTGTGTTTGCTTAATTTGATATTTTAATTAATTAAACAACTTAGATCCAAAGTATCTCAAATTCTAACTAAATTTTAAATTAAAGTAATGGTTCACTTCACTATAATGCAAACTTTGTGATGACAGGGATATTATCATGTTACCTGTCCTATCCTCATTCCCTAGTACAACCTTGGAACTTTTATTTCAACCAAAGAGAATAAGTCAGGCCCAGAAAGACAAACTTTTCATGTTCTCACTCATTTGTGTGAGCGGAAAGTTAAAACAGTTGAACTCATGGAGGTAGTAGAATGACTGTTACTAGAGGCTGAGCAGGGTACTGGGGGGTACAGGGGGAGTGAGTATAGTAAATGGGTATAGAAATATAATTAATAGAATAAGATCTATATTTGATAGAAAAACAGGGTGATTGTAGTCAACAAAAAAATCATTAGACATTTTAAAATAACTAAAAACTTTAAGTGGAATGTTTGTAACACAAAGAAATGATAAATGCTTGAAATGATAGAAACACCACTTGACCTCCAATGATTATGTATTATATGCCTGTATCAAAATATCCCATGTTCCCCCATAAATACATATACCTACAATGTACCCATAAAAATCTTTTAATAACCAGCTGAGTGAGGTGGCTCATGCCTGTAATCCCAGCACTTTGGGAAGCCAAGGTGGGTGGATCACCTGAGGTCAGGAGTTCAAGACCAGCCTGGCCAACATGGTGAAGCCCCGTCTCTACTGAAAATACAAAAATTTGCTGGATGTGGTGGTGTGTGCCTGTAATCCCAGCTTCTAGGGAGGCTGAGACAGGAGAATCGCTTGAACCCAGGAGGTGGAGGTTGCAGTGAGCTGAGATCATGCCACTGTGCTCCTGGAGCCTGGGTGACAGAGCAGACTCTGTCTCAAAAAAAAAGAAAAAAATATATATATATATATATAATTAATAATTAAAGAGAATTCAGATATATGGCAGCCACATCCAACCTGAACCCAGGGAGAAAGCATAAAAGCTTTCTCTTTAAGTGACATGAAATGGAAATAACAGAAGCCACACACTTAAGGGTTAGCATCTTACTCATTGGACAGCCTTTGAATCTATGTCAACTAGGCCAAGAGTGGCACTGTCAGTCATTTATAAGGATTGCATCTCTGCATACAATCCTTATACACACCAAGCATGGCACTAAGTACTAGAGATAGAACTGTGTACAAGTGGAAAGGCTGGCCTTAGGTATGAGCATAGTGCATTCATCCCTATTAAGAAAGATGACAGGGGTTATGGGTCAGATGCACGTAGGTTAGTTGATCAGGTGATATAGAGATGAGAAAGTTCTCTTTAGCTTCCATTTCCTTGGTGGAATAGGAAACAGAATCATTAGCTTGAGAGGATGAGAGGGAAACAAATATTGGAGGTTTGAGGAGAGGGGAGAAGATGTGAAATAGCTATCTTTATGGGAGAGTGAATAACGGGGAAATGAAGTCTTACCACAGTCAGTGCCAAAGGTCTACGAAGCCACGAGTTAATGAGAAGTCGCTCAGCATGGTTGAGTAATTTTCTCCAGCTGCATTCAGCTGTTCAGCAGCAGGCACAGAAGACTTAAGTGTCAGATTTAACCAGAATTTTGGTTTTATCAGACAAGTACCACAGAAAGAGAAAGGGGTACACAGTTCATGTGTAACAGAGGTGTTCCTTGAATGAAATAGGATACATCTAACATTATGTATGCATTCACTTAATAAATATTATCAAAATTGATTTATTTATTTATTTGTGTTTATTTATTGTTTTTGTCAACATAGTGAGGCTCTCTAATGAAAATCTGTTTGGGAATAACAAGCATTATAATCCAGAATATGTGTGCCATGGTGGGCCAAAGGCATATCGGAGAAGCATGAAGCAAGAGCAAGTTTTGAAAGACAAAAAGAAGAGTACATCTAAGTTGTTTTGAAACAAAGAGAACATTGGTTTCAGGAGCGTATTCAGGAGTTCAGGTCAGTGCATGAGTGGAGACAATGTTTCAGGCAATTGTTTCTGCACAAATAGCTATCTGTTCTTGGGATGCTGGCTGTCCTGTGGCTCCCGGAGCAAACTGTGGTTTGGAAAAATGTATTACGATAGGTCCTGTTATCAGGTAAATGATGCATGATAGCCCTGCCTTCATGGCCTTTCTCAGCTCCCTCTTGTTAGGGTTTGACACAAGTGACTCCACTTTGGTTCTGACAACTTTCATAGATTATATTAATTCACATCAACAGATACATAATATAGACAGACAGGTGACAGATAGATGATACAGGTAGACAGACAATAAATAGATGGAGTTGGCACCTTCTGTTGTCGGAGTGAACTAAAAAAATGCCATTTGAGGAAAAAGACAAGTATAAGAAATAAAATCTCTGCTTTTAAATCAGGTAGGAATTTTGTGACAAAGGAAACAGCAGGACTGCACTGAATCGCAGGAGTACAGTTTTGTGGGAAAATTAAGAAAAAAAAATCATTAAGTCCTATGTGATTCAGGAGCACACATGTGAGATGTCAAAGTGATCTCCTATCTAATTCAGTATTGGCAGGAAGTTGGGGCCAGAAGTAACTTGATAAGATACAGAAACCATGAGCGCACCAATGGCCTTTCTATAAAGAGTGAAATGACAGTTTGTGATAATCTTATGTAGATCTTAATACCAGGATGACATTATTTTTCCTTGCTGTTACATGTTTAACATTTGTTAGATTCTATTTATGCACAAAATGAATGTTATTGAACTAGATGATATCTACATCCACTTTCAGCTCTAACATTCTGTGAAACTAAGGTTTCCCAGGAAAAAAAAGCACAGGAAATTAACCTCTGACCCCTCCTTCCCAACCTAAAAGCGACAAACTGAATATAACCCAACTTGAGTTTATTGCTTCATCCTTAATTGCTCGCTGTTCCCACTGGAATATGTGTCCTAATGGAGAAAGGGCAACCCTCCAGCTGCCCCCAAAAGCTTGTTTAAAGTGATTACCACTGAGTGAAAAGGGCATCAGGAGGCAATCGGATGCATAGTGGCTTTCCAAAAGATAGCGCTCCTTGCATAAAGCCACATCACCATGTGAACAGTAGTCTCTGCTGCCCCTAATGCTTTATTTCTACACTCTAAGTCTACTTTCCAAGTTTTGAGTAATTAAATAAATATGAACACTATGTTAATTGTACGGTATGGGAATGAATGTTATATCATTGGTTCTTTGTTTACCTTGGAATTTTAACGCCACTTTTTAAAAATATAAAGCTGCATATTTTCTATGACTAATTAACAAAAAAGTTGATTAAAAGCCATACATTTTGTCTACTAGATACAGCATCTGGCTGAAGGATTTAAGAATTAGGATAGTTTCCAGGTGAAATGAAACAGATCCTTTAAGGAAAGGAATCTTATACAGCTACAATATTTACAACACTTTTATCAAGACATTAAAACAGAAGCAGATGCTTTTCTGTAATGCTAACATATTAGTTACACATGGTATAATGCATTACAGAAAACGTAATAATAATAGATGATAGTGGAAAGACAGAGCAGTTTTCTCTTCAAGTTGGATACAAAACAGACCCCAAATATTTTTGAAGTTAAACCTAATACAGATGGGACATTTCTAAACGTGTTGCAAAGTAAATATCACACTAGAAAGTTAAGAGAAAGTGTTGACTTTTTGCAAATATCAGTGTTGGAGGGATGGTGTATAACATGTATACTCATTCTTAATAAGTATGAATTATTTAAAGCGTCAATAATGTATGTGTGCTTAAATTTGTTTTGTTAATGTTATACTACTTACAGTTAAAAGCCTACTGAAAATCTGTTTTATGAGTTTATGCAATGGAGCAGCCTTGTAGCTATGACTGCATTGAGTAACGGCAGGCTCCATATTGTAAGCACTTGACTCCAGTATTTATCCACGCAGTACAAACTGAGAAACTTTTCCATGCCAGGATTTGGGCTAAGCAGAGGGGATACAAAGACATGGTTCTGTGTCCTGCTTAACTCAGGAGAGCACACGTGAGGGGTCTAGGTAACTTCTCATCAAATTCTGTATGGGCGAGAAATTGGGGCCGGAAGTGAACTTGAGAATTCACCGAAATCTTGGGCACACCAGTAGTCTTTCCAAAATTGTGAGGTGGAAATTTGTGGAATTAGTAATCTCGTGGAGAGAACAGCTGTAAATAGGGAAAAGCACACAATGATGTCGTAACAATCTTATTTCAGGTAGATCCAAGGCCCCATAGGGGCAGAGAAAACAAATAAGTACTATTGGAGCTGGATACAGCTTTCCAAGAAGGAAGTGACATTCAAAGTGTATTTGCAAGGATGAGAAAGGAGAAGAACATCCTAGAAAAAAGGGAACAGACACCACAGGTAGAAGTACAGCCTGAAAAAGCATGATACGGTCTACCTCATAACCCTTCCAAAGCTATAATTTACCTATCTAAGGCAAAGCAACAAGAGAAAAGGGGGGGGAAAAAGTTTGCAATGTACATACCATTTCTAATACATGCCAAATACAACACAGAATTTACAAAGAATACATAAGGTGGGTCCATGATATTTCTCTGTTCTTGCAAATCTCAGCCTCTGCTTGATTAAAGTTTGTTCTCAAAGCAAAGCAAAATAGTTTTTTCAGAACAAATATTTTTATTTTCTAATCTGAAAAGCAAAAAGTGCTTATTTAAAAATAATTCAAAAGAAAAAATATATAAAGAAGAAATTAAATCTAGCCTCCCAGAAGCACAGTTTACATATTGCTGTACAATGTTCTCATCTTTGTGCGTTCATGTAAATGTGTGTGCACTTTTGAGTGTAGCCTCCAACTTGAACAAAAAGTATGATTTAAGATCATCTACATATCACATGTCAGTCTCAGCTAATGCCTCCTCCTTACCCCATCAGATCAAAATAACCTTAGCTCAAACCCTCAATCCGCATTCTATGGATGAAGCCTCAGAATTCCCAGTTGTTCTCCTGAACTCCTCTGCTTCCAGGCTCCAGTTGTCATACATTTTCTTCCACATTTGATATCAAATTCAGCCTCTTTATGCAGAAAGTTCCACTTTATACATAGCATCTGGGAGCAGACTTTACTGAAGATTTAGTGGGAAGACAAAAAAAATTACATCATAGCAGTACCAGCATTTAAATCAAACATCACATATCTAAGGTTCTAAAGGGTTCTTTGGTAAGCCTCCTACTGAGAATTTGCACTAGCCCTGAATTATAAACAATCCCTTTCTCACAGCATCTCACTAGACCTTTTCTCCTGTCAGTCCTTTCACTCTCCGCTGTCCCCCCGGTTGTCAGGCAGAGCAGACAGATAGTTCTTTGGATTCTTCATTTCCCTCCATTGGTGCAAACAGGTTCTCTCTTACCCTAAGTGCTTTCACAAAGACAGTTCCTTTCTAAACAGGAATACTGGTACAATTTATTACATGTTAATTTCATATGTAGACAGGTTTCACATCCTCTCATGTCATAATTAAAGTTTAACAACACCATTTCTGATGACTTCATAGTATTTCATAATTATTTATTTAACCAATTATTTTCATAACCATTTAGGTCACTTCAATCTATCCCTACTTTATTAACATCTTTGCATAAATATTCCAAAGATTTTATTAAATTATTTGAAAAGCAGTTTAAAATTCTTACTTTATAAAATTTCTGCCCTAGAGTAGGTTGAGCTCCGTTTACTCAAATTATTTATTTAATCAGTCACCTGTGCACCTGACAAAAATGTACACCTTCAGCATGTAAGAATGGGTAGGAATGGCCAGGTGCAGTGGCTTTCACCTGTAATCCCAGCACTTTGGGAGGCCAAGGCGGGCAGATTATAGGGTCAGGAGTTTGAAACCAGTCTGACCAACATAGTGAAACCCCATATCTACTAAAAATGCAAAAATCAGCATGGCACATGCCTGTAATCCCAGCTACTTGGGGGGCTGAGGCAGGAGAATCGCTTGAACTCGGGAGGTGGAGGTTGCAGTGAGCCAAGATCATGTCACTGCACCCCACCCTGGGCAACAGAGTGAAACTCCATCTCAAAAAAAATAAATAAATAAATAAGAAGGAGAAGGAGAAGAGGTAGGATCTATTGGGGAATAAACCTGGGCAATTTTGTTAAAAAATAGAAAAAAACGTACATTTCTCTATTCTGTCCACGTTTAAATGTTTTTATTAACCCCAAAGCAGGCCAACCACTGGTGAAATTAGGATACAAACATTAGGATTGTAACCTACCAGTATTTCAATTGAAACGGGTGATTCATATTTTTATTATTGCTCAATTCATTTTTCAAACAATGAAACTTTAATAAAAACAAAAATTTCAGTATTGGCCAGGCATGGTGGCTCACGTCTGTAATCCCAGCACTTTAGGGAGTCAATGTGGGTGGATGGATCACCTGAGGTCAGGAGTTCAAGACCAACCTGACCAATATGGTGAAACCCCATCCCTACTAAAAATACAAAAATTAGCCGTGCATCGTGGCATGTGCCTGTAGTCCCAGCTACTTGGAGGCTGAGACAGGAGAATTGCTTGAACCCGAGAGACAGAGGTTGCAGTGAGCTGAGATCCTGCCACTGCACTCAAGTCTGGGAGACAGTGAGACTCTGTCTCAAAAACAAAACAAACACACAAATTTTTTTGGTTTTAAATGAAACAGACCACTTCTTTCAGAATGGTAAATTGACCTTAAATTTCAACCACTATCAATTGCTGTTTCATCCAGGCTTGGGTTTTCCAAGGTCTAAGTTGTAAACTTCTCTTTAGTTTTTTTCAAAAACACAGAACTTTTAGGACCAGCCCCGGTACTTTAACTAACTGACTTGTATTAGTCAGAGTTTTCCAGAGAAACAGAACCTGTATGATGTTTGTATATATGTATGTGTGTGTATACAGGGAAAGAAAAAGAGAAAGAGGGAAGGCAAGAGACAAAGAATGGAAGACAGAGATTATAAGGAGTCGGCTTACACATTTGTGCAGGCTGGAAAGTCCCACGATCTGCAGGGGGAATTGACAAGCTGGAGATCCAGGAGAAACCACAGTTTAGTTTCAGACTAAGTTCTAGGGCCTGAGAACCTAAAGAGCCAATGGTGTAGTTCCAGACCCAAGAGCAGATGTTCAGTTCAAGTACAAAAGTGGAGAAGGAAAGTTGATGTCCCAATGTGAAGGCCCTGCAACAGCAAAAATGATCTCTTACTTATGGGAGGGTCTGTTTTTTGTTCTATTCAGGCATCTAACTGTTTGAATGAGGACCAACCACACTAAGGAGAGCCATCTACTTTCCTTATTCTACTGACTCAAATACTAATCTAATCAGAAAACACCCTCACAGACACACTCAGAATAATGTTTAACTAAATAGCTGGGCACCCAATGGCCCAGTCAAGTTGACACATAAAGTTAACCACCATATAACCCCAATAAGTAACTGCTTATCATGACCAGAATAAAAGAATAAAACTACCCCAGACTGTTTTCTAATTTTATTTTAAGAACAAAACATGGCTCTTAGTGTTTCCTTTCTGTTTCTGGCCAGAGCAGAAAATTATTCCAAGCTCATTCCTGGCCCTGGGTGAGTTAGGCTGTCCCTTCACAGCTCTTTAGGTGACTGCTCTGATCACATTTATCATATTGAATTGTAATGGTATGCGGGTCTTCCCCTTCTCACTTAACCCAGAATGCCATATTTTTTTTATATTCTCATAACCTGGCATATAACAAGTACTTGATACATGTTTGATAGATGACTGAATAAAAGCAGGTATAAATAGTCAGAATCTCAGAGCAAATAAGTGACAACTCAAGCTTAGTTCAGAGTTCTTTCCTTCATATTATCTAATCTACCATAGATGATGCCAGCTTCTTCAGAAGTCATAACATATGCCATCTACACTTCTTTATAGTTGTTTTTGTTATTTAAGAACATTCGCTTTGCACATTCTTCTTTAAACACAGTGCAAATTAAAAATAGACAAAATTAATCATATTTCGTAAAGTTTCTGTTACAAAAGTTGTAGAGAAAACTAAGGTTTGGTAAATGTAGTTGGTTTATTTCTTGCTTCTACATTTTAGATTTTGGTTCAGTCTGACATCAGTATTATCCTAGTTGGCCTCCCAATTCTTTCTGATTTTGAAACATGTTTATTACACACAGGGCTTGGCAGAAAAATATTGAATCTGTTTTAAATCTTTGCAGTTTTTATAGACCAAATGTCTCAAAGAAGTTTGTTTAAAAACTGTTTATGTAAGTATGATTTTTCTAGTTACTATGCTCCAAAAGTCAAAAGAAGCATCCCTTTTCCAGTTACTCATAATTAGCTCCAGAATTCACAATAATCTCAAATTCAACATGGCTGAAATTGAATCAGTCCCACCCCTGCTTATTCTAACTCCTTTTCCTTTTTTCTGTGTATCCATTTCTATGAAGTACATGACCACTTACATTTGACCAAGACAGAAAACTAAAAATTGCCCTGAATTCTGCTTCTCCCTAAACACTGTATTCAGTCACTCACCTGTAAGTAAGTACTTGCAGACTCTAAATCTGTTCTCTCCATCTGCACTGTTACTGTCTTAATCCAGGTATGTCTTATCTTTCAACTGTATTTTAACACCAGCTACCTGGTCTCCCTGTCTCTAATACTCATGTACATCTCCCTTATCTCCCTTTGCATATCAAATACATTCTCCTTTCTACTCAACAACCAAGAAAATTTTTCAAAAAAGAAAAAAGTAGTCAAATCATGCAATTCTGTTTAAAATTCTTGAATTATTCTCCCCTTTCCACAGGATCAAATCCAAGTTCCACAGCATAGAGAGAAACTTCCTCCTGCAACATCTTTAGACTCAATATTCATTGTTAGTCCACTAATTTTTTTTTTTTTTTTCTGAGACAGAGTCTCACTCTGTCACCAGGGGCTGGAGTGCAGTGGCACGATCTCAACTCACTACAACCTCCACCTCCCGGATTCCAGTGATTCTCCTGCCTCAGCCTTCCTGGTAGCTGGGACTACAGGCATGCTCCACCACACCCAGCTAATTTTTGTATTTTCAGTAGAGACAAGATTTCACCATGTTGGCCAGGATGGTCTCGACATCTTGACCTCCTGATCCACCTGTCTCAGCCTCCCAAAGTGCTGAGATTACAGGCATGAGCCACCAAACCTGGCTGTTAGTCCAATATTCTTAATCCACTAATGTTCCAAATGGGAGAAATTGTCCAAAACAAAAGAACTACAGCCCACACAAGTCCAAAATCCAGTGGGGCAGTCAAATATTAAAGCTCCAAAATTATCTCCTTTGACTCCATGTCTCACACCCAAGTCATGCTCATGCAAGAGGCAGGTTCCCATGATCTTGGGCAGCTTTGACTCTGTGGCTTTGTAGGATACAGCCTCCCTCCCAGCTGCTTTCACGTGCGGTGTTGAGTGTCTGTGGCTTTTCCAGGCACACAGTACAAGCCATCAATGGATCTACCCATTCTGGAGTCTGGAGAACAGAAATGCTCATAAGTTGCTAGTAAAAGATAATCAAAATGATGTATTTTTCACAAGTAAACTTAGACAAAACTAAAGTTAGACTTAATGTCCCAACTTAATGCTTTATATAGGTTAACATTCTCTGAGGTAAGAGTGTATAATCCCATTTACACCTTACCTCAATGATGGATTATCAGTCAAATTGATTATCAGTCAAATGCTTGACTAAACAAGAGACGTCAACCATACCTTAAAAAATGTTGGCCAGGCACAGTGGCACACGCCTGTAATCCCAGCACTTTGGGAGACTGAGGTGTGCAGAACACGAGGTCAGGAGTTGGAGACCAGCCTGGCCAACATGGCGAAACCCCATCTCTACTAAAAATACAAAAATGAGCTGGGCATGGTGGCAGGCTCCTGTAATCAGAGCTGCTTGGGAGGATGAGGCAGGAGAGTTGCATGAAAATGCATGGATCCTATCTGAAGAAGATTAATGATGTGTTCTGGTTGGTTTCAACTGTCAAAAATTATGCTATATAGAAGTAGGAACTTTAGTTTTCACTAGAGAGCAAACTTCAGTCAGGTAACTAGGTAACTGACAAAGTAGACTTCTTTGGGCCCCATTCAAGACCCCAATTGTCCTCCCATAATTTTAGAACATTCTGTAACCAGAGGAAACACATCTTTGTCATATGATGCTGTTTTCTCCTTAAGTTCTCATTAAAACTGAAACACTTTTGTGCTAACCTTCGCAACCACAGCACTAGATAAGTAGATAACTGGTTTAGAAACAAGATGTCAAGCTATTGGTTTTAACATATTAAGATTTAAGAACCTTACCTGGATAGCAACAGCTATAGAATTTAACCCAATGTAAAATGGACATAGTAAATATTCCTCCTAATTTCACTTTATTAGACATAAGCTGATTACAAGGACATTTGCTTTCTAGAGAAACCACATACATTAAAAGTATAATATTTCCATGTATTAGAACATTCCTCTTTAGTTTTATCTTTGATATACCATCGAAACAGAGGATTTAAGACTGAGGGAATAAACTATAAGATTAGTTCTGAGCTCTGATATTAAGAGTAGGTTTAAGATCTAGTTCCCACCTGAGGCACTGGTTTGGATGTGATATGAATGTTGGAAGGTGAATGTGGGGATTTCACATCCATTTAAACTATTTTGGAGCTCTCACAGGTTCGGCATGTGGGTTTATTTCACATAATCAATATTTGTAGAAATTGTGTGACCCTGAGAGCCTTGAAAAGCCAAAGAGGTTACAGAGGAGATTTACAAGACCCCAAAGATACTCATTAGGTGAGAAAATCCTTCTTATGCTTCACACCAATCGGGTTTAAATAGGTAACTCACAAAATAATTTATAACAGGATGGAACTTACTCTATCTTCCTCCTTGACAAATCATTTGTATTTAAGATTCATTTTCATGAATCAACTAACAAAATACTGTTATCTCTGAACAGTTTACATTTCGTTAACTTAATTTACACCTTTAGGCTTGATTCAGGCCCCTATGAGAAAGAGAAAACAGTGTAGAGCTCTTGGACGGAAGCAAGGGAATTTTTTTTTTAATTGTACTTTAGGTTCTGGGGTACATGTGCAGATGACGCAGGACTGTTGCATAGGTACATACACGACAAAGTGGTTTGCTGCCTCCATCCCCCATCACCTACATCTGACATTTCTCCCCATGTTATCCCTCTCCAACCTCCCCACCCCCAATGTCCCTCCCCTAGAGCCCACAACAGACCCCAGTGTGTGATGCTCCCTTCCCTGTGTCCATGTGTTCTCATTGTTCAACACTTGCCTGTGAGTGAGAACATGCAGTGTTTGATTTTCTGTTCTTGTGTCAGTTTGCTGAGAATGATGGTTTCCAGATTCATCCATGTCCTTACAAAGGACACAAACTTATCATTTTTTATGGTTGTATAGTATTCCATGGTGTATATGTGCCACATTTTCTTGTCCAGTCTATCACTGATGGGCATTGCAACGAACATATGTGTACATGTGTCTTTATAATAGAACAATTTATAATCTTTTGGATATATACCCAGCAATGGGATTGCTGAGTCAAATAGAATTTCAATTTCCAGATCCTTGAGGAAGTGCCACACTGTCTTCCACAATGGTTGAACTAATTTACAGTCCCCAACAGTGTAAAAGTGTTCCTATTTCTCCACATCCTCTCTAGCATCTGTTGTCTCCAGATTTTTAATGATCGCCATTCTAACTGACATGAGGTGGTATCTCAATGTGGTTTTGATTTGCATTTCTCTAATGATCAGTGATGATGAGCATCTTTTCATATGTTTGTTGGTCTCATATATGTCTTTTGAAAAGTGTCTGTTCATATCCTTCACCCACTTTTGAATGGGTTTGTTTGTTTTTTTTCTTGTAAATCTGTTTTAGTTCTTTGTAGATTCTGGATATTAGCCCTTTGTCAGATGGGTAGATTGCAAAAATTTTCCCATTCTGTTGGTTGCCGGTTCACTCTAATGATTGTTTCTTTTGCTGTGCAGAAGCTCTGGAGTTTAATTGGGTCCCATTTGTCTATTTTGGCTTTTGTTGCCATTGCTTTTGGTGTTTTAGTCATGAAGTCCTTGCCTATGCCTATGTCCTGAATGGTTTTGCCTAGGTTTTCTTCTAGGGTTTTTATGGTGTTAGATCTTATGTTTAAGTCTTTAATCTGGAGTTAATTTTAGTGTGTGGTGTCAGGAAGGGGTCCAGTTCTGCTTTCTGCACACTGCTAGCCAGTTTTCCCAACACCATTTATTAAACAGGGAATCCTTTCCCCATTGCTTGTTTTTGTCAGGTTTGTCAAAGATCAGATGGTTGTAGATGTGTGGCATTGCCTTTGAGTCCTCTGTTCTATTCCATTGCTCTATATCTCTGTTTTGGTACCAGTACCATGCTGTTTTGGTTACTGTAGCCTTTTAGTATAGTTTGAAGTGAGGCAGCATGATGTCTCCAGTTTTGTTCTTTTTGCTTAGGATTGTCTTGGCTATGTGGACTCTCTTTAGGCTCCATGTGAAGTTTAAGGTGGTTTTTTCCAGTTCTGTGAAGAAGATCATAAGTAGCTTAATGAGGATAGTGTTGAATCTATAAATTACTTTGGGCAGTATGGCCGTTTTCACAATATTGATTCTTCCTAACCATGAGCATGGAATGCTTTTCCATCTGTTTGTATCCTCTCTTATTTCGTTTAGCAGTGGTTTGTAGTTCTCCTTGAAGAGGTCCTTTACATCCTTTGTTAGTTTTATTCCTATGTATTTTATTCTCTTTGTAGCAATTATGAATGGAAGAAAGGGAAATTCTTACATTTTTGCTCTGATCTCCAGGGACGGGGCAGTGTTAGCTGAGAATAGGAAGATGGTGGTCAGAAAGCATCCAAGTCCTTTCGGCCTCACTTTGCTTCATCCTAAAACTCAGTGCTATTGCTATGGACTCTGAAACTCAAACAACTGCAAGGTTTGTCTTTCATTTTCTTACCCTGCAGTTTCATACCTCTTTAGTTTTTTGTTTTTTTTTTTAATGTTTAATTGTTATGGGTACACAATGGTCCACAGTTACTATCTTCTTAAACTAGGAAAATTTGAAAACCTTTTCACTCAGATCTGAAATAATACAAGGATGCCCACTTTCACCTAGTTATTTTGCCTAACTCTGTCTCTAGAATTCATTTCAATGTCTTCCCCTTTACTCTTTATTGGTGGAAATCAAACAGCCCATTCCAGAGGGCAGAGGGCAAACGATTTTTACTGCCTGTTAACTACCAATGCTTTGAAGTTCATCATTAGCATAACTTGAACTTCACTCCATCCATTTTGTAGGCAGTAGACTAAGGGACTAAACCAATCTTCTGATTACATGATATTGACATTATCTCGAAATTATTATTAGCATATGATATGCTTCAGAAAATTAAATATCTTTTGATATTTTACTGGTATTATTTCTATTCCTAAGAATAAATAGATGATTTTCTTATATGTCACTTTGTAAATACATTCCACACATGAAAGTGCTAAACTAGTAGTATGTTTTATAAGATTTCTATATTTAGCAAATAAACAAAACATTAAATTCTATAATACCCATATATAGAAAACAATATACTGTCCTAGCTTATAATGCTAACCTCTAACATTATCCTTCTTAATGTTTAGGGAAAAAAATATCAAATATGAGTTGTAAAATGCTAAATAGAATAGTAGCTGTTACTGTGAGAAAATATTTAAATCATTCATTTCAGTTGGTTTGAAATGTCATGAAAAACCTTGCTATAACTATTTAATCTAAACATGAGGAATAGTAAAGTCAATCATCCTTGTTAAAATAGTTTATTTTTAATCTGTGTGTGTGTATGAATAAATATATATATATATATGTATGTATGAATGACCCAAGAAAAATTGATAAACAAAAGATTCAGAAATGCTTGAAGAGAAACCTAGAGGAATTGACCTTATTTTAAACATTAAAACAATAGAACCAACATTTATAAATTAAAATAATTGTGATAAACTCTGTAACCCCTGTGCCTCTTCCCTATACAATATAACAGAATAAAAGTAGTTATACTAAATCCATTGCTTTTGATCAAAGAATAAAACTGGCTTTTTAAATAAGTATCAACATATTGATATTCTACAGTGATCTGTTGCTTGCCTTAATTTTAATTTCAAAAAAATGAATAGCATAATGAAATAAAGAATCAGCATTAATCTTTAAATCAAAAGGATTTACAATGAGATTATAATTAATTACATGCCAGAAACTATCTCATTGAATAGGGTGGTGACCTCAGTTACTTTGTTTAATCACTAAAACAATTCAATTCCCAAATAAGAATTTGGATCAATTCCAATTATATCCAATTAAGGTTATCAATTCACTAAGAAGAGTGACAATAACCCTCAAAAATAAACTCTTTAAAACTTTTCTTTTTGATTAATGTTTCTTCACCACTTTTTATTAGTACTTAGGTCCTCGGGGAAAGCAATCTTGGCAGGAGGGCCCTGCTAGCCCCACAATATCTGTGGGTGAACATTTCCATAAATTGTTGATTTTCTGTTCTGTTGCTGAATACATCAGTTGTCACCTATTAGGCCCATTTGTAGCAAACCAAAGTCAAAGAATGTTATTCTTGTTATGTTGAACACATCCTGTAAAGCCATTTTTTACGTAGATCCTAAGAAAAATATCTATTAACCTGTGTTAGTCTATTAATCTGTGTTAACAGATTTTTTTCTTAGGATCTAGGAAAAAAAATCTCTACAATTTTTATGCATTTCTAACTTAGACAACTTTTATTTCTCAAGTTTCACAACAATATGAAAAGAATATTCTAGACCATTGTTATATTGCCAAAAGATTGTAATTCATTTCCTTGGATATATACAGGACAGTTACGTAGAGATAATTCAGAAACTGCAAATAAGAACAAATCATTTCTGGCTTCTTATAAATGAAAATATATTTTATTAATGCAAATTTCTGCTTACAATTGAGTGTCCTCTACACTATGAGAAGACCTTTTTTTTTTTCAAATATACCTTTTTGTTTTCCATATGAAATAACTGGTACTTCGTTAGTATTCTAATTGGTGCAAAATGCTGAGCCAATTATGAAAATTCTTAAGCAGCTTTTTTCAAAGAACTTCAGACAGAAACTAAAACAAGCCTTCTCTAAACAAGACTGGGGTTTAAAAAGTCAGGCAATTTTTTTTTAATTTTATACTTGCTGATATAAGTTCTGTATCTTTGAGACTGCACATGTTTTTGTAAAGCATTATTAATATCCTCAATCAGTTGGAAAGTGAGTATTTCTTGAGTTCTCTGGCACAGCACTCTCACAATGCACTGACTTTCAGATTCTGCCCAGCTTTCTGCCAAAATCTTCTCTTTAACTGTAGCTTCAGCCTCTCAATGGACCATCATACAGCTAAAGAACTATTGGCACACTGATGTTGTGCATAATTAATGACAAGTGTTGAAAAGTTACCAACATATCTAATCAGCATAATGATGTAACATAAATAAGATGTGTCATTCAGATTTATTGCCAAGCTCTGGAAATTTACATTCAAATATAGATAAAAGCATTCTATGTATAATCCAAACAGGAAAATCTTATGTGTTTTATATGTTGAATGCTGTCACTCAGTTGGTGTGCAATACATCATTATTGCCAGAATAAATTACAGAAACAGTCAATATAATAAAAGTTGACTACTGTAGCTTTGTAGTATAGTTTGAAGTCCGGTAGTGTAATGCCTCCAGCTTTGTTCTTTTTGCTTAGAATTGACTTGGCTATGCGGGCTCTCTTTTGGTTCCATATGAAGTTTAAGGTGGTTTTTTCCAGTTCTGCGAAGAAGGTCATTGGTAGCTTGATAGGGATAGCGTTGAATCTGTAAACTACTTTGG
>PVKV010029166.1:0-23988 GCA_004027835.1 Alouatta palliata | reverse complement strand
AAAAAAAAAAAAAAAAAAAAAAAAAAAAAATACTGCTAACCTACTAAACACTACAGTTTGGCTTAGCCTAGCCTTAAATGTCCTCAAAACACTTACATTAGCTTACAGTGAGGTGAAATCACCTAGCAACACAGTACCCTATAGAGTACTGGTTGTTTACCCTCATGATTGGGCGGGTGACTGGCAGCTGTGGCTTGCTGCTGAGTATTGCAACAGAGTATTGTACCACACATCGTTAGCTTGGGAAAAGATAAAGATTCATAATTCGAAGTATGGTTTCTAATGAATGCGTATTATTTTTGCATCATCATCATAAAAAAAAATCTTAAGTCAAATCATCTAAAGTTGGGGGCCATCTGTATGGGTAATGGTCAGCCCACAAGAAAAAAGCCAGTGACTTTCCCTGAATGAAGGATCCAAAAGGATGCGTTTGGAAAATAAGAACAAAGATTCATGCTCAAAATTTACCTCATTCCAGTAGCCTTTTCTGACTAACCCCAAGCCAGTGATGCCAAAACAGATAGACGGTGATTAATAGCCAGGGCTTAGGCATCAGATAAAGTGAGATTCAAATCTTAACTCTATTGCCACCAGTGTGCTCTCAGGTTAAGTCACTTAAATCTTTCTAAGCCTGTATTCTCATTGATCAAATCAAAATGTCATCTCTCAGAGTCCATTTGAAGAGTAAATGAGATTATGTATACCAATTAGTAAACTCAGTGCTAAGGCACATGGTAAGTGCTCAATAAATGGTATTCCTTTTTATCTGTGAATGAACCAACTGCCTCCTCTACCTACTATTTAAACATTTTTTCCATACTGTTGTTTCTGAGTTAAATACTTTTCCAATGTGTATTTATGTAAAATTTAGCTTCCCACTCAATTTTTAGTCCCAGAATGAACTCCTAGCTGTGGCTCACTCAGGACAAGATCCTACATAGTACATACTCAGTCCAAGCTATGTAATCTAACTACTTGTTTACCACTCTGGATGGCCAGTTTACAGGACATATAGTTTCAGGAATAGGAATAACTTGGTCTGGATTCTCATCTCTACTCTTACGATGGTTGGGTAAGAATTAAATGGCCACAGCCAGGTGCAGTGGCTCATGCCTGTAATCCCAGCACGTTGGGAGGCCGAGGCAGGTCCATCACCTGTGGTCGAGAGTTCAAGACCAGCCTGACCAACATGGAGAAACCTCGTCTCTACTAAAAATACAAACTTAGCCGGGCGTGGTGGCGCATGCCTGAAATCCCAGCTACTCGGGAGGCTGAGGCAGGAGAATCACTTGAACCCGGGAGGCCCAGCTACTCGCAAGGCTGAGGCAGGAGAATCGCTTGAACCCGGGAGGCCCAGCTAATCGGGAGGCTGAGGCAGGAGAATCGCTTGAACCCGGGAGGCCCAGCTACTCGGGAGGCTGAGGCAGGAGAATCACTTGAACCCAGGAGACGGAGGTTGTGGTGGATCACGCCACTGCAGTCTGAGCAACAGGAGCAAAACTCAGTCTCAAAAAAAAAAAAAAAAATTAACTGGCTACTAAGTGATATGGGGCAAGAGAATGTCTAGCAAGCATTTACTCTCTCCTGTTAGGCAACCACAGCAAAGGGCCTTCCCTCCCTAAGAATCTTGTTTATTTATTTATTTTTTGAGACAGAGTCTTCCTCTTTCGCCCAGGCAGGAGTGCAGTGGCACGATCTTGGCTCACTGCAACCTCCACCTCCTGGGTTCAAGCTGTTCTACTGCCTCAGCCTCCCGAGTAGCTGGGATTATAGGTGCCCGCCATCACGCCCAACTGGTTTTCATATTTTTAGTAGAGATGAGGTTTCACCATCTTGGCCAGGCTGGTTTCAAACTCCTGGACTCAAGTGTTCTGTCTGCCTGGACCTCCCAAAGTGTTGGGATTACAGGCATGAGCCATTGCGCCCAGCCTCAAGAATCTTATTCACCTTCCCCCAGCTGTGCTGTGAAGAGCAAGGTCTGATGGAAAGAGACAAGATGTCTCTCCTTTAAAACTCCCCCAGAAAATCAGGTACTCACCAAGGAGGAAGTGGAGACGAACTTGGAGCAGGCAAACATTTTCAGGGGGTGAGGGGCTGTGGCAGTAGAGCTGGAATTGCAGAAGCAGTACTGTAAACACTCTCCTTATTCACTAAACTACATCCTTATTAGCAGAAGTGGGACTCTAGAAAGCTTAACTGGCCCAGAGAACAGTGACTGACCTTACGTCATGGGCGGAAATAGAATTAGAACCCTGAAGTCATGACTTCTTCCAGAAACCCCACACAGCTCCCAGGATTTCCTTATAATCAAGTGACTTCCCCTGGTCTGAACAAGGGATCATTTGGGCTCAGCTTTAACACCTGTTACCCATTTCCATAGCCTCATGATTTGCAGTTGCCAGAGGAATTTTCCCAGAGTGTCTTTTGCCTAAGTTTTCCTCAGTTTTTATCCAAAAGGAACTCTTCTCAAGACTTCATTGTCTCGGCCTTGAAAAGTTGCCCTTCAAAGATTAGAGTCTTTGTAGTTATGGGTGGTATTTGTTGAAGGCCAAGACACTGGAAGGTCTCTAACAATCTCTTTGCTGATCCCTGGAAGTACCCGATTCCTCAAAATACTTCAATTTCTTGTATTAATTAATAGGATGAGGAAGATCAAGGAGGAATTCTGCTGTTACACTATCTAAAAGGTATTGAATTGTGTCACTCCAAGATAAAGAAGTCCTGACACCCTACAGGTGTCTAAGTTGGTAGAAGTGAACTTACCTGAGAAGAGGAGTTAAAAAGCTAAAGGTAGGGTTTCTCCAAGTGAAGTGAGAAGCCCATCTGAACCAGCATTATCTGGGTGGTGCATGTATTAAAAAGAAGCATATTCTTGGGCCCAACTTGGACCTTCCTGGTCAAGATCTCTGGGGTTAGCTAGGTTCCATGGTTCACTCCTGTAATCCCAACACTTTGAGAAGCTGGGGCGGAAGGATAACTTGAAGCCAGGAGTTTGACATCAGCCTGGGCAAACAGCAAGACCTTGTCTCTACAAAACATAAAATTAGCTGGGTGAGGTAGCTGTGCACCTGTAGTCCCAGCTACTCCAGAAGCTAAGGCAGGAGGATTGCTTGAACCTGGGAGTTGCAGGCTTCAGTGAGCTATGATCATGCTATTGTACTCTAGTCTGGGTGACAACATGAAAACCCATCTATAAACAAACAAAAAAGATCTCTGGAAATAAGGCTCAAGTGCCCTGTATTTCAAACAAGTTTTCCAGATGATTATTAGATATACTTAATGCAAAAGCATGACCTTAAACCCAGTCTTGAAACTACGATAGTGGTAGAGACTAGATTTGAACTTGAATCTTTCAAGTTACATGCTTTTTTTTTTTTTTTGAGACAGAGTCTTGCTCTGTCGCCAGGCTGGAGTGCAGTGGCACCATCTTGGCTCACTGCAACCTCCACCTCCCGGGTTTAAGCAATTCTCCTGCCTCAGCCTCCTGAGCAGCTGGGACTACAGGTGTGCACTACCACGCCCAGCTAATTTCTGTATTTTTTAGTACAGATGGGGTTTCACCATGTTGGTCAGGATGGTCTTGATCTCTTGACCTTGTGATCCGCCCACCTCGGCCTCCCAAAGTGCTGGGATTATAGGTGTGAGCCACTGCGCCCAGCCAGTTACATGCTTTCTAATATGTCACAGGCTGAGACACTCAATGAATGCTTAGGCCTATTAAATGCCACTTCCTTAAATGAAGTGAACTCAAATTGTCCCAGGTTATAACACTTCCGAATCCAAGATCTTAATTGCTTACTTTATTTTTAATTTTTTGTAGTGACCCAGTCTGGAACTCCTGGCCTCAAGCGATCTTCCCACCTTGGCTCCCAGTGTTGGGATTACTGGTGTGAGCCACCACACCCAGCCTTAATTACTTTTAGATTAGTGGATGTTCTCAGCTCTTGTCCTATATAGAACTCTGATTTTTGCCCTTATGTAACTCTAACCCAGTTTTGCTGCTGTACTATTCAGGTTTTCTTGGGTCAAAATCCAAGTTACTATAAGGCTTTTAGAAAAGGAAGATGTGGTTTCTTCCGAAGGCAATTATACCTCAATATCATCATTTGTAAAATGTAGTTCTTAGGGGGATTAAATATCTTCATTTACCAATTAACATAGTTAATGTGGTGCTGGCATGTAATAAACCCATAACAAAGGATGGCAATTAAGTGATTCCACCATTGGCTACCTAACCAAGGCAAGTCTGCAATTGTTAGCCTACAACCTGGGCGAATACATTATCCAGAATCAGGACTCCTAAATCAGCATGGGCTTTATCCTTAGTGTAGAAGTCACAGGGGTGCTGAGTTAACCATTCCTTCCTTAAACCTTCTTTTCCTCCTAACTGCAGTATCTGGGGAGGTTAACTGATCCTTTACAGAAAAGCTGGCAGGCAGGCACTCATGCTGCCCCACTAGCTTGGCCTTACTCCACCTTTCCGGGCCTGCTGCCTCGAACAGAAAAAAGTGGTGATCTCTAGCCCACCACTGTGACTTTTCCAATTTCACCAGCGTGCCAGGGTGCGAGAAAGGTACTGGTAAATAACTAGTGATTCCAAAGCAACCGTCCTCTCATTTCTGCTTCAGCTATCCCAAGCCACAACCTGTCGGGAGGCGACGTTTGGCTTTTTTTTTTTTTTTCACACTTCTACCATGTTCAAGGTTTACTTTTTAAATTGACAGATGCTGACTAGAGGGACTGGTGACTTTAGACGATCCACTATCTCCATTGCTCGGAGCACCTGAGGTCCTGGGGCCGAAAGTCTGGAGATTTCAGAACAAGAAGGCATAAGTCAGGATGAGAAGAGAAAGCAGGGATAGGAAGGGAGGGACTGGGGGTTGTGACAATCTGATAGGGCCAGAGGGCGAGAAAAGCGTGTCTGTAAGGGCTGGGTGGAACAGGTGAAAAGCAGCACTCCAGGATATAACTTTGGCCAGCTCCAAGGCACCCTCCCGCTACGAGACATCCAAGATGGCGTCAAGCCCGCGCGGTTGGAGGTCACCGGCATGCGGAAGAGCCAGCTCTAAGACTCAGGGGTAGCGGGAGCCGGGGAGGGCGCGAAGACCAGGGTGGGAGCAAGCAAGGTAAGAGCCTCAAAGCATCCGCGCGAGGTGGGGTGTCCCGCGCGCGTGCGCGGCGCATAGAGGGAACGACATCCCAAAGCCTTACCTGCTCCCAGTGCAGAGAAGACAGAGGAGGGGCAGAGCGCCGGGAATACAGGAAGGAAGGCTCAGCGCATGCGTGGCCCGAGCCAACGAGTCGCTCCGCCACAGATAGAGCTATTGCAACGTGGAGGATCGGCCCAGGCACCACAGCGCCGCCTGCCAGGGCTGTGGCGGTATCCGGCCGGTTGCTCCACCTGGCGTTCGAGAGGAGAAACTACAGGGAAAGCCGACAGTGTGCAGAGAAATGAGGCCAACGGCGTAGAGTAAGCCGATCCGTAACGTGGCCTGCGGTTTGGTCTGTACAGCGTTTGGGATCTTGGACTTGCGTCCCCTTTCCGAGCATGCGCAGTCACACTGCCAAAACAAAACTCAGAATTCAGTGTTAACATACAGTCGGGATTGGGGTTCAGTGCCTAAAATGCAGCAGGAGGAAGATCTTGGGAGTCTTGCTTTATGTCGCTTCGAGAACCTGGCATCAACTGGCAAGCCGGCCCAATGGGCGAATAGTCAGCAAAATGCCATAGCTGCTTCTGGTGGCTTCGCCCTTTCCCCCCTCCCGTTTCCTCCTTTCCATTCCTGTGATAAAGCGTGAGAAAAGCAGCATCAGCGAGCCAGAAGATAGGGCTAAATATGATCCGAAGCTCTTTTTCCTGACTCCTGGGACAGTCTAGGAATAACGGGCACCTGCGACCCGCTGTAAGGTTGCGAGGTCACTCCAGGCTTGCCCAAGCCTCTGCTCACGTTTCACCTACGCGAGTTGGAATAAGCAGCACCCTCCTCCCACAGGTGCTCTCCTGAACGCCCGCCCGTCTTCTCTCCCCTTCGCTCGTCCTTCCCCTGATGGAGGAGGTGGAGGGCTTTCCGGCCCTCATCTTTTCTCGGCCTTCTTGTCTCCTAGACAGGACCTGCCCTGCGACAAGGTCTACCCAGTTCCAAATCCCTGCCGTCCCTGCGTCGTGCGGGAACGCAGCACGAGAAAGACGGGAAAAACTCAACCAAACCCCATAAAAAATAAAAAGAAAAAGAAAGCCGCGGCTGTAAATAAAGGCAAATCCGCCACCCTCTGAGGGGCCGTTTGTCCTCCCCTCCTTGGCCCCGTCCTTCCCGCCCACCCCCTCCCGGCTCCCGGGCCCCGCGGCGCCCCGGCCCCGAGCTCCTCCATTTAATCGGATTTGGGAGAAGGGGAGGATAAATCACGGCAGCAGCTTTACGGTCCCGGAGGAGAGGCGAGCCGCAGCCAGGCACACCCCGGCCGGCGATAAAAACCGCCGCTGAAAGCCCACGGAGCAATTTCCCGGGACCCCGAGCGACGCCATTACAGGAATGTAATTTTGCCCGGATGAGGCCCCGAGTTTAATTATCCTCGCGGAGGAATTTCAATGCGGCCAATCCATCTTGCAGGCGGGCGGCAGAGGGATTTATATGGGCCCGTTATTTCACACCGATCCTCCATCTGCATTTTTATGGCCCTGAACTCCTGAAAGGGAGGGGAAGGAGTGGGGAGAAATAGGAGAAGCGGGCGAGAAGAGGAGAGTGGGGGACCGCTCGTCTTTCCTAAATTCACGTTTCCAGCTCAGTTAGGATTCTTACAGGCTCCTCTGAAATCCCCAAATCTCCAGTTCTAGTTGTTGATTGTGCCCCGAGCGGGCAGGTAGGTGGGAAATGGAACTGGGATCCTTGGGAATCAATCAACAGGTATTTATCAAGTACCAAGTGGTGCCAGGCACTGTGGAGATGCTGTTAGAAGAAAGCCTGGCAAAGACACGAGTTTATCCCCTGAGGTCCCCAGACATCTCCACTCCCGCCAAAACTGAATTCTTTTTAGCTCTCCGCTTCACATCCTCAGTGGCAGAGAAAGTCCACGGTTCTTAGGAGCTACCACGTCCAAACGGCTGTTGCAGCTATTGCGACAATTCAGACACTCAGATATGGCTAACAGTCCCAGAGGAGGATCAGAGAAGGGGCCTGGGAGGAAGCTAAAGCTGGCTCTTTCCAAAAGTTGTTACAGCCTGCAATGTTTAACACTGTCTTACCCTCATAGAATAATGGGCTCTCCGTTCAGACAAATCTGAGTTCCCAAACTGCTGTGTGACCTTGAGCTAGCTATTTAATCCCCTCTAAATCGATTTCCTCCTATGTGAATTGGGAAGAATAATAGTATTTACCACACAGCCAATATTGGGATAATAGATATGAAGCTTTTAGCAAGGTGCTTGGTACCCAGTAAGAGTTCAGTAATTGCTAGCATCAAAATGCTCATCACCACCACCACCACCGCCATCATCACTGTTTCTGTAGTTAAGGGCATTGCAAGTCAGCTGTGCGCTGCTCCCTTTAGACTGTTTATTGCAAGGTCCTTGGGATAGTATCTCCTGAAAGAGACTCAGCTACACTTTAAAAACATCACCTGCTTAAATCATACAAAACAAGTTATTTTACGTGCTGGCGAATGGAGATCTGAAGGGAGGCTGAGAATCCTGGGACTATTATTAGTACCACGTTTGAAGCAAGAAATCAGATCCTCAAGGGATCAGTGAGGCTACAAAAAGGAGGTTTGTAAGGGGGGTGAATTTGAAAACAACAAAAGATCCAAGAGAAGCTTAGCTGAGGGTCGGGGGATCTTCTTAACTATGGGCTTGGGAAGGATCCTTCTTTGACTTCACAAAGGGAAAACTGGGGTCCAGGAAGGAAAGGGTGTGGAGACAGAACTATCCTTTCCAATCAGTCCCTTTCTTTTCCTACCAGACCATATAACAAGGTTGGGCTGGTTGGCCAGTTTTTCTAATGACTGTGATTGGCAGACTCTGACTGGTTGGCAGCCTCCCTGCACAGTGGTGACGAAGAAATGAGATTGATCTTTTCTTTCTTAGGATTGGTTAACAACCCTCAGCGGGGCCAGAGACTCATTTTAATTGACTGGATAGGCTAGGAGAGAGGTTCAGCTCTTCTCACATCAAAATTCCAAGTATTTTTTTCTGCAAAGGTCACCAAGGAAGGGTTTTGATTGGTTTATATATGTTTCTTTGGACAAGAAACCATAGCTTAGAGCAGAAAAATCAAGACAATCATGCCACAATGAGAAGGAACCACAGAAAGAAATAGGAGTGATTTTAAAAGAGAGAGAGAGAGAGACCAAGACACAGAGAAATGCAAAGAAAAAAAAAAAAGATATTGCTAGAGAGAAGAGGAAGAGTTTAAATGGTTTGATTTCTATTCCTGACGGCTTAAGATGAGCCACTACTTTATAACGTGCTTTGCTAGATGCACATCGCCAGCAGGTGGCTTGGAGAGAACAGCTGTCTTCAAGGCAGGAGACGGGGCGTCTAGTCCCAGCCCTGCTACTAACTAGTTGAATAACTATGCAAGTTACTTCATCTCTCAAAGCGTTAGTTTCCTCATTTGGAAAAATCAGGGAGAGAAGTAGGTGGTCTCTAAGATTCCATCCAGTGTTAACTTTCCAGGATTCTCTTTCTTTCTGCTAAACAGGCACTTTTCTGCAAGTTAAAGTGGAACTTTTGCACAACCAATAATTCTTAGATACTGACCTGCTCTATTTATTTGCGATTGTTAATTTCAAGCTGCTGGGCTGTGATGCGCTGGTGGGAACTGACTGATAGGTTTTCTGCTTTCCCTTGCTAAATTAGCTCCCTAAGAAAGAAGGACTGTGAGCCATTGGTAAACCTCCCTACTTCTAGAGAAGGAAAATAGTAAATGAAGGAAGGGAAAGGATCACTGGTATCTAGGCTTCTGAGGGAGGAATCAGTGGGAGAATTGGTGGCAGAGGGATGGCCAAAAAAGTTTTTGCGGGGGAAGAACTTCAAGTTCCTTTGAATTTGTTTATTTGTTTATTTTTTATTTATTTATTTTTATTTTATTTTTAAAGTAAAATAAAATAAACTGATTTTTATTTTTATTTTATTTTTTGGAGACAGGGTGCAGTGACACGATCATGGCTTACTGCAGCCTTGACCTCCTGGGCTCAGTTGATCCCCGCCTCAGCCTCCCAAGTAGCTGGGACTATAGGCATGTGCCACCATGCCCAGCTAATTTTTGTGTTTTTTATAGAGGTAGGGCTTCACTATGTTGTCCAGGCTGGCCTTGAACCCCTGAGCTCAAGCGATCTGCCTACGTCAGCCTCCCAAAGTGTTGGGATTACAGGTGTGAGCCACCATGCCCGGCCACAACCAATATTTATTGAGCATCTACTATGCGAGAAGTATTGTGCTACATATTGTGAACGGGTATAAAAAAGGAGAAAACATACTCCCTTGTTTACATAAATTTAAAATCAGTAAGAATGTACACATATAACTATAATATTAGCAGTATTTAATAGGCTATATGAGTAAAAGTAGTTGAGGAAGCAGTGTAACTTCTAGCTAGAATAATCAAGGGGGAAATGTAATTAAAGCAGTTTTTTTCTTTCTTTTAAGAAAATTGGCTAAGCATACGGCTCATGCCTGTAAGCCCAGCACTTTGGCAAGCCAAGGCAGGGAGATTACATTAGCTTAGTAGTTTGAGACCAGCCTGGGCAACATAGTGAGACCCTGTCTCTACAAAAAATAAAAACCAAAACATTTGAAAAAAGAAAATTATGAAACATTTGAATCATATAAAATAATGCAAGTAACGTATATCCATTTATTCAACACATAGTTTTTGAGCATCTGCTATGTACTAGGTACTGTTCTTGGTTTTAAGGACACAGACATGAACAAAGCATGACAACGTTTCCAGAACTGACATTTTATGTAAACTAGGAAGCGTAGTAATAAAATGGGCACCCATTAAGCCACTCCCTAATTTTTTTTTGAGATGAAGTTTCACTCTTGTTGCCCATACTGGAGTACAATGGCGTGATCTCGGCTCACTGCAACCTCCACCTCCTAGGTTCAAGCAGTTCTGCCTCAGCCTCCCACATAGCTGGGATTACAGGTGTGCACCACTACGCCAGGCTAATTTTATATTTTTAGTAGAGATAGAGTTTCACCATGTTGGTCGGGCTGGTCTTGAGCTCTTGACCTCAGGTGATCCACCAGCATTGGCCTCCCAAAGTGCTGGGATTACAGGCATGAGCCACCACACCCAGCAGCATGCCCTAATTTAAGAAAACAAAAACAAGGCTGGGCGTGGTGGCTCACGCCTATAATCCAAGCACTTTGGAGGCCAAGGTGGGCGGATCACCTGAGGTCGGGAGTTCAAGACTAGCCTGACCAACATGGGGAAACCCCATCTTAAAAAAAAAAAAAAGAAAACAAAAACTAAAAACAAAAAACCAAGGCCGGGTGTGGTGGCTCATGTCTGTAATCCTAGCATCTTGGGAGGCTGAGGCAGGTGGATCATTTGAGGTCAGGGGTTTGAAACCAGCCTGGCCAACGTGGCGAAAACACATCTCTACTAAATATACAAAAATTAGCCAGGTGTGGTGGTGGGCGCCTGTAATCCCAGCTACTCAGGTGGCTGAGGCAGGAGAATCATTTGAGCCTGGGAAGTGGAGGTTGCAGTGAACACAGATCAGGCCATTGCACTCCAGCCTGGGGGACAGAGTGAGACTCCATCTCAAAGAAATAATAAATAAATAAAATAATTGCCGATACTACTGAAGGGTCCCCTGTGCTTCTCTTCTGTGCGAATCCCTGAATCTTATATTTACCATTTCCTGGTTTTTCTTTATATTTAAAAAATTAAAAAAAATTTTTTTAGAGATGGAGTCTCGCTATGTTGCCCAGGCTGGAGTGCAGTGGCTATTCACAGGCATGATCCCACTACGGATCAGCACAGGAGTTTTGACCTGCTCCATTTCCAACCTGGGCTGGTTCACTCCTCTTTAGGCAACCTGGCGGTCTCCCACTCCCTGGAGGTCACCATGTTGATGCTGAACTTAGTGCAGACATCCGATCAGCCCAGAGCTCCTGGACTCAAGCAATCCTCCAGCCTCAACCTCCCGAGTAGCTGGGACTACAGGGTAGTTTATTCATTTTCATTGATTGTATAGTGGCCCACCAATTTATTGATGAATTCTCCTGTTAATGAAAGTTTGGGTTTGTTTTCATCTTTTTGCTATTTCAGACAATGCTGCTTTGAACATTTCTGAACATGTCTCCATACATGGGCAACAATTTCTTCAGAGTATATGTATAAAAGGGAATTGCTTCAGGTAAGACAGGAAATTTTTAAAAAATTTAAAAAAGGAAATTGCTGGGTTGTAAGATATGAATATCTTCAGCTCTTCTAGAAAATCTCAGTTCGTTTTCTAATACTATGTGCACTTCCTAAAGTATGTAAGAGTTTTAGTTGGTACCCTATCCTTGCCAACACTTGGTATTTGGTCAGTCTATCGGGTGTAAAATGGAATTTCATGGCCGGGCGCATGGCTCAAGACTGTAATCCTAGCACTTTGGGAGGTCAAGGTGGGTGGATTACAAGATCAGGTGATTGAGACCATCCTGGCCAACATGGTGAAACCCTATTTCTACTAAAAATACAAAAATTAGCCCGTCATGGTGGCTCATGCCTGTAATCCCAGCTACTTGAGAGGCTGAGGCAGGAGAGTGAATTGAACCTGGAAGGCAGAGATTGCATTGAGCTGAGATCATGCCACTGCACTCCAGTCTAGCAACAGAGTGAGACTCTGTTACCAAAAAAAAAAAAAAAAAAAAGGAATTTCATGGTGGTTTGAATTTATATTTCCCTTATTGTCAATGAGGTTGAGTATCTTTTCATATATTTATTAGCCATTATTGTTTTGTCCTCTGTGAAATGCCCAGTCATGTATATCTTTTGCCCATTTTCCTATTGGGTTATTTGTTATCTTCCTATTGATTTTTAGGAATTAACAAATATATGTCCTAGTACTGATCCTTTGTTAATAGCAGTTTGTGGAGGGGTTGGGATTTTAGTAGAGGATCTAAGGGTGGATGATTTCAGTTCTAGCTCGGTCTTTATTGAGTTGGATTAATTCTTAATTCATTCATCAAATATTTATTGAATGTCTAGGCAGACATCATGCTAAACACTGAGAGTACAAATATCTCCCACATTTGCCTATTCCTTACCGCTTCCAAAATCTAATTTGGTCCAAACCACTGACATCTCTTGCTGGGCCATGACAATACTTCCTAGCTGATCTTCTTGATTCTAATTTGGCCTGGCCACAGTCTATACTCCACACAGTGAGTAGCTAAACTGGTCTTTTAAAATGTAGATCAGCTCGAGCCCATGAGTTTGAGGCTGCAGTGAGCTATGATTGCATTACTACACTCCAGCCTGGGAAACAAAGCAAGACTCTGTCTCTAAAAAATAAAAAATAAAGAATAAAAAGGAAAACGTAGATCAGATCTTGCCACTTAAACCCTGGCCAGGCACGGTGGCTCACCCCTGTAATCCTAGCACTTTGGGAGGCTGAGGCGGGCGGATCATGAAGTCAGGAGATCGAGACCATCCTGGCTAACATGGTGAAACCCTGTCTCTACTGAAATGCAAAAATTAGCTGGGCATGGTGGTGCTTGCCTGTCGTCCCAGCTACTCAGGGGACTGAGGCAGAAGAATTGTTTGAACCCGGGAGGCGGAGGTTGCAGTGAGTCGAGCTCGCACCACTGCACTCCAGCCTGCGGACAGAACGAGACTGCATCTCAAAAAACAGAAACAAAAATACCCCAAAAAATCCTTCTAATAGTTTTATAGTACTTGTAGAAAAAATTCAAGGGTCCAGCTACAATAGGCTCCTACTGAACTTCAGACACAGCAAAGGTTTTCCCACTCAGGACCCTTGCCATTCCCTCTGCCTGGAACATTCTTCCCCTAGATTCTGCCTTAGCTGGCTCTCTCATTTCATTTAGGCCTCATTTCTGATATCACCTCCTCAGCAAAGCCTTTCCTGACTACCCTCTCTAAATAGCCATGACCCTCTCTTCTTTATCTCTTTATATTTCCTTATTTTTCTTTTTAGCACTTATACATAGTTTATTTATTTATTTATTTTTGAGACGGAGTTTTACTCTTGTTGTCCAGGCTGGAGTGCAATGGCGTGATCTTGGCTTACCACAACCTCTGGCTCCTGGGTTCAAGCGATTCTCCTGCCTCAGCCTCCCTAGTAGCTGAGATTACAGGCATGTGCCACCAAGCCCAGCTAATTTTGTATTTTTAGTAGAGATGGGGTTTCTCCATATTGGTCAGGCTAGTCTTGAACTCCTGACCTCAGGTGATCCACCCGCCTCAGCCTCCCAAAGTGCTGGGATTACAGGCATGCGTCACCATGCCCAGCTTTATTTTTACTTTTTATTGCTTTTTCCCTACTAGAAGATAAGCTTCCCTAAGGCAGGGACGTTGTTCATCACTGTATCCCCAGCACTTAGAACAGTACCTAGCACATACTAGGCTCTCAACAGAAATTTTGTGAATGATTGAACAGTGAATAAGATAGAGTCCTTGCCCTTAAAAACTTTATAGTCAGCCAGGCACGGTGGCTCATGCCTATAATCTCAGCACATTGGGAGGCCAAGGCGGGTGGATCACCTGAGGTCGGGAGTTTAAAACCAGCCAGACCAACATGGAGAAACCCCGTCTCTGCTAAAAATACAAAATTAGCCAGGCGTGGTGGCACATGACTGTAATCCCAGCTACTTGGAAGGCTGGGGCAGTAGAATCGCTTGAACCTGGGAGGCAGAGGTTGCAATGAGCTGAGATCTTGCCACTGTACTCTAGCCTAGGCAACCAGAGTGAAACTCTGTCTCAAAAAAACCAAACCAAACCAAACAAAACTTTATAGTCTGATAGGGAATACAAGGATTATTAAATGAAAGACAAATAATTTCAACACAGAACAATAGTATTATAAAAGGGGTAAGCAGTGGGTGCTATGGAAATACATAGAATGGACATGCATCACAGTGCTGAGAAGGGGTAGTCAAGGAAGGCTTCTAGAAGGAGGTGACATTTCTGAGATGCCTAAAAAAACTGTATAGGGAGGGAATGGAAGGATAGTTCATGGAGTAGGGACAGTAAGTACAAAGGCTTGGATGTGAGGGATTAAGTGATCTCTTCAACAGAGGGCAAGTAATTCAATGTGGCCGGAATGAACAGTGGTGGTGTGGCAAGATGCAGAGGGATGAGACTAGTTGTTGGTAGCTAGATCCTGAAGGATCTTGAACATCAAGCTAAGCCATTTGGATTTTATCCAGAAGGCAACCAGGAGTTGTTTAAGCAGGACAGTGAGAAAGCTCATTCTAGCTCTAGTGTGAAAGACCGATGAGAAAGGGCAGGGCTGACAGCACAGAGAACAAAAAGGAGGCTGTTGTCAAAATCCAGGTGGGAGATGGTGGTGGCTTGAGCTTGGGGGTGATAGTGGGGGTGGTGAGAAGTAGGCGGAGCTCAGAGAGCTTTCGAAGGAAGACCTGACAGGCCTCAGTGATTGACTGGTATAGGAGATAAAGGAGAAGGGAGAGGTGAAGATGGCGCTCACTTTTCTGGCCTGGGTCACCAAGTGGTGCTATTCTGTGACTCTCTCTCAAGCCTAATCCATCTCCACAGCCTTCATAACCTATGAGCCTACCCTTAAGGCCAACTGTCCTGTAAACTTGGTCCTGTACCCAGTCCCCCTGCATTTGTCTAACTTTTCTTTGGGCTGTATTCCCTCAATTTTCTTTCCACTAAATGAAATGGAAATTTCTCTCTAGACACCCCTTGTTCTGTTCTTATTTTTCCAACCTTTCCTGAGTCACTAGGCCCTGGTATATTTGATGCGAAGTTCATCAAAGAGCAAGAATCTTCCACAATATCTCTCCATAGACGCTAAAACAAGGTTGTTGCTCAAGGGAGCCACTGTTGAGTACTATAAACAGCCTGAAGACTCCTAGACATACAGGACAGAAGAGTGGCAGGACAGACAGTAAAATGACTACAGGTGGCCGGGTGCGGTGGCTCACGCCTGTAATCCCAGCACCTTGAGGGGCCGAGGTGGGTGGATCACTAGAGACCAGGAGATGGAGACCATCCTGGCCAACATGGTAAAACCCTGTCTCTACTAAAAATACAAAAATGAGCTGGGCGTGGTGGCAGGGGCCTGTAACTCCAGCTACTCAGGAGGCTGAGGCAGGAGAATTGCTTGAACCCAGGAGGCAGAGGTTGTAGTAAGCTGAGATCATGCCACTGTACTCCAGCCTGGGTGACAGAGTGAGACCCTGTCTCAACAAGAAAAAAAAGGAAATGACTACAAGTATGCACTGTGAGTTAGTTACATCCTCTTTAGGTGGGGAATAGCAGGGGAAGTCATGGCAACCATGCAAGGCCAAGGGTGAGAAATCAGCACCCCTTTTTGTAATAAGCTGAAAAGTTTCCAATGAAAAGGTAGATTTGGCAAGCTGTGAGAATGAAGAGAGGAACTGCTGGTGGGCAAATCTGGGGGCTTTCTAGCCATGAAGAACAGAATGGGAAGGGCAGAAGGAAGAATCAGAGTGCTGTAGTGAGATGAGCGAGCCCACCTCTAATATTTGTGGGGGCTCATGGCAAGAGAAAAATTTAGGCCCTGGTACCAAATGTCTAAATATGTAAAAGTTATAAATCAAAGCTAATAAACCATCAAATAAACATGTTCTGCCCTCTTATCTTGACAAATATATCAACTGGAAGGTTTATATCTAGAATTCTGGTATTCCTTCAAGCCCCTGTCGGCCTTGAGTTCTCTTCCATTCATGGCTTTGTCCCACTGCTGAAGGAGCCCCACACAAAGGTGTGTGCTCAATAAGGCCATACATCTAAACCCCATCTGTACAACAGGCCAACAGGACTAGGGCTGTGCCCCCTGCAGCTCAGTCTGTGCTCTCAGGAGATCAGCCCCCAGGAAGAGGGTGTGAGCTGTGGCCTTGGAAGGGACTGCTCTGCTCAACAGGGGATTCTGGTAACTGCAGCATGGTCTAGGAAGGGAGAGAAATGAGCTCTGGGTAGACACATCCACTTGGCCTTAAGTTATCCTCCTTCTGGAGGAGGATGAGACCCTCTTTGAAAAAAACAGGTATCAGGCTGGGTGCGGTGGCTCAAGCCTGTAATCCCAGCACCTTGGGAGGCTGATGCGGGCAGATCACAAGGTCAGGAGATCGAGACCATTCTGGTTAACACGGTGAAACCCTGTCTCTAATAAAAACACAAAAAAATTTAGCCGAGTGTGGTGGCACATGCCTGTAGTCCCCAGCTACTCAGGAGGCTGAGGCAGGAGAATCGCTTGAATCTGGGAGGTGGATGTTGCCGTGAGCTGAGATCGCACCATTGCACCGAAGCCTGGGAGACAGAGTGAGACTCCATCTCAAAAAAAAAAAAAAAAAAAAAGAAAGAAAAGAAAAAACAGGCACCAAAGATAAAGTCCCTCTGGCCTAGTCTAAAGGCATGGACTCTTAAATTATACAGAGCTAGTTCAAATCTCTATTGTTGTGATATTTATTTATTCTTCTTTGAACCTGAGCAGGCTCTGTGAGTTTCTGTTTCCTTACTTGTAAAATGGGGATAATAATAACTACCTTACAGGGTTATTGTGATAATTAAACCATTGTGTGCAAAGCATCTGGTATTTAATAACCACCATTCAGTTCACATTATTTTCTTCCCACTCATTACCATGCTTCCCTTAAAGTAACCATGGAGGCTGGGGAAAAAATATGATTTTTTTTTTAATATAAGGCTATCTGGCAGAAGGGAGTCTAAGAAAAAGGAATTTATATAGAAGACAATAATAATCTATGCAGTAATAATCCCAGCTCAGCCTGGAACATGTGGGAGAAAGAGGGAGAGTAAGTTATTTTGTATGCAGATAAATGAGAAGTGGTAATGGTGTAATTGCTTTTACAATCTGTTTGTTTTGCTGAGGGTAGCAGCTGGTTACTGTTTTGATTCTTGGTTTTCATGTTAAGACAGAGGGAGAAAAGGTGTGAATAATCCAAAATAGAAGAAAATCCAAACATCATTCCTTGGTGACTAGAACACAATCAGAGAAACACATGGTTGCAAACATGTATGTATTCTGTCTTTTTTTTTGTTTTTTTTTGAGATGGAGTTTGGCTCTTGTTGCCCAAGCTGGAGTGCAATGGCACGATCTTGGCTCATTGCAACCCCTGCCTCCTGGGTTCAAGTGATTCTCCTGCCTCAGTCTCCTGATTAGCTGGGATTACAGGCACGTACTACCACGCCTGGCTTATTTTTTGTATTTTCAGTAGAAACAGGCTTCCATCATGTTAGTCAGGCTGGTCTCGAACTCCTGACTTCAGGTGATCCGCCCGCCTTGGCTTCCCAAAGTACTGGGATTACAGGTGTGAGCCACCGTGCCTGGTCCTGTCTTTTATTTAATTTAACTTTGTTTATTTATTTGTTTTTGAGATGGAACCTCACTCTGTCACCCAGGCTGGAGTGCAGTTGCACGATTTTGGCTCACTGCAACTTCTTTCTGCCTCCCAGGTTCAAGCAATTCTCCTGTCTCAGTCTCCCAGGTAGCTCGGATTACAGGCACATGCCGCCATGCCCGGCTAATTTTTGTATTTTTAGTAGAAATGGGGTTTCGCCATGTTGGCCAGGCTGGTCTCAAACTCCTGACCTCAGGTGACCCACCCACCTCAGCTTCCGAAAGTGCTGGGGTAACAGGCGTGAGCCACTGTGCCCAATCCCAAATTCTACTCTTTATTTTAGGCCCACTCCTTCCATATTAGCATCTTGCCTGCTGCCCTCCACCCTTACCTTGAGCTCTTCCTTGTCTGTGTCACCTAGAACTTACGTATGTCTTAATATGTTCACTGTCTTTTATTGTTCTCTTTCTCTTACATGTGTGCAAGTCTTATCTCACTAACTAGAATTTTAGCTTATCAAGGGCAGGAACTATATTTCTTATTCTCTAAAATTTCCCGTGGTATCTGTGTATTCATTCAACATGCATTTATGAAGTTCTCATGTGCAGCCATGTGTGGAGGCTCATGCCTGTAATCCTAGCACTTTGGGAGGCTGAGGCAAGAGGATCACTTGAAGCCAGGAGTTCGAGACTAGCCCATGCAACATAGCAAGCTCCTGTCTCTATTATATTAAAAGAAAATTGGCCGGGTGTGGTGGCTCATGCCTGTAATCCAAGCACTTTGGAGGCCAAGGTGGGCAGATCACCTGAGGTCAGGAGTTCAATACCAGCCTGACCAACATGGTGAAACCCCATCTTCATTTAATATATTAAAAAATTAAAAAAAAAATTAATGTGCCTGAACTGTTCTAGATGCTAGGGATAAAAAGGTTTTAATGGGGGAGGGTGTGGTGGCTCATATCTGTAATCTCAGGACTTTGGGAGGCTGAGATGGGAGGATCATTGAGGTCAGGAGTTTGATACCAACCTGGACAACATAGTGAGACCCTGTCTCTTTTTAAAAAATGATTTAGGCTGGGTGCAGTGGCTCACACCTGTAATCCCAGCATTTTGGGAGGCCGAGGCGAGTGGATCATGAGGTCAGGAGTTCAAGACCAGCCTGGCCAACATGGTGAAACCCTATCTCTATTAAAAATACAAAAATTAGCCAGTCATGGTGGTGCATGTCTGTAATCTCAGCTACTCAGGAGGCTGAGGCAGGGAATTGCTTGAACCTGGGAGGCGGAAGTTGCAGTGAGCCAAGATTGTGCCACTGCACTCCAACCTGGGTGACAGAGCGAGACTCTGTCTCAGATAATAATAATAATAATAATTTAAATTAAAAGTTTAAAAAAGATTACATATACGTCACTGGAGTAGCTAATAATGTAATGGACTCATGGTTTGATAACTGCCTGTAAAAGTGTTGAGCACATAATGGGACTTCACACAGATTTGATGGATTGACAAATCGCGATGCTTTTCTAATAAGCATTCAATGAATGGAAATTAATTAATGAGACAACTGAATAACAAGCTACTGATACAGCTGTTCCAGGTATACTTCTCCTGTATGAACCTAGATCTAGCTGTCTTAACGGCGTAAGAACGATTTGAGAGAAGTGGTCTTTAGAGTCACCAAAGCAGAGCGCCTACTGTCTTTTCAAGGCAGTGCTCACTCCTTCCTTAGAGCCTTGTGATTAAATCAGAAGCATTTTACAGGCGTGGCGAATACCTTTTGCCAATTGTGTCATTCAGGTTGGTCGATTATGAGAACTATGTCTATCATCATCATAAAAACAGCTATAATTGAACACTTATTCTGTGTTAGACATTGTGCTGATTTCTTTTTTCTTTAACAGAGGGAGTCTTGCTCTGTCATCCAGGCTAGAGTCCAGTGGCACGATCTCAGCTCACTGCAACCTCCACCTCCCAGGTTCAAGTGATTCTCCTGAGGAGCTGGAATTACAGGTGTGTGCCACCATGCCTGGCTAATTGTTGTATTTTTAGTAGAGATGGGGTTTCACCACATTGGCCAGGCTGGTCTCAAACTCCTGACCTCAGGTGATCCACCTGTCTTGGCCTCCCAAAGTGCAGGAATTACAGACGTGAGCCACTGCGCACAGCCTGATTTCTTTGCATTAATTATCTAAATCCCAACCATAACACTGTGAGTGGGTACTATTATTATCCCTACTTTACAGAAGAGGGAACTAAGACACAGCTAGTAAGTAGGAGAAGCTGTATTTGAACCCAGGAAGTCTGATTCCATTCTGTGCTGTCTGTACAAGAAACTGGGAGAGTGGAGAACTGAGCTCTTGAGGTGGCCCTGCCATTCACTCACTGTGTGAGCTGCAGAAGTCATTTAGGCTCTCAGGTCTTCAGCCCCTTCTGGTCTCATAGGGACAGCCCCAGACTTGAAGTTAATTCTGAATTCAAGGCCAGTGCTCTTTCCAGCAGCCTCAGCTACCTAAATCTGGTGGTGGTGATCCTTTAAATATCTTTCTGAGTCAGGCACAGTGACTCATTCCTGTAATCCCAGCACTTTGAGAGGCTGAGGCGGGTGGATCATCTCAGGTCAAGAGTTCAAGACCAGCCTGACCAACATGGTGAAACCCTATCTCTAGTAAAAATACAGAAATTAGCTGGACATGGTGGTGGGTGCCTGTAATCCCTGCTACTTAGGAGGCTAAGGCAGGAGAATTGCTAGAACCCGGGAGGCAGAAGTTGCACTGAGCTGAGATTGTGCCATTGCACTCCAGCCTGGGGGACAGAGCCAGACTCCATCTCAAAGAAAAAAAAAGAAAAAAAATCTCACCTTTCTTTTCTCTTTTCTTTCTTTTTTTTTTTTACATGAACAATTATACTGCATAAAAATCTCATCTTTCATCTCCCTTTGGTATTGGGGCAACCTGTAGTATTGTCATTTACAAGATGAGTGCCCTTTTTTTTTTTTTTTTTTGAGATGGAGTCTCGTTTTGTCACCTAGGCTGGAGTGCAGTGGTAAAATCTCGGTTTACTGCAACCTCCACCTCCCAGGTTCAAACAGTTCTTCTGTCTCAGCCTGCTGAATAGCTAGGACTATAGGCATGTACCACTATGCCCAGCTAATTTTTATATATTTAGTGGGGAAGGGGTTTCACTATGTTGGCCAGGCTGGTCTTGAACTTCTGACCTCAAGTGAATGGCCCACTTCGACCTCCCAAAGTGCTGGGATTACAGGTGTGAGCCACTGTGCCTGGCCAGGTGTCCATTTTTGAGATTTTGTGTGAAGACTTTGATGGCTTTAGGAAAGGCTTGGCTGATGGGGAGTACAGAGAGAACTGCAAAAGAAGGACCTCTGATGGTAATTTCTTCCTGCGACACCATTCCTCAGTCCTAGGTTTATTAATTAATTATTATTATTGTTATAGAGTCAGGGTCTCGCTCTGTTGCCTAGGCTGGAGTGAGTGGTGCCATCATAACTCACTGCAGCCTCTACCTCCTGAGCTCAAGCCATCCTCCCACCTCAGCTTTCCAAGTAGCTGGGAATACAGGCATGCACCACTGATATAGTTTGGCTCTGTGTCCCCACCCAAATTTCATCTAGAATTGTAATCCCCATGGAGGGACCTGGTGGAAGGTGATTGGTTTCCCCCATGCTGTTCTTGTGATAGTGATTTCTCACAAGATCTGATGGTTTAAAAGTGTGTGGCAGGCTGGGTGCTGTGGCTCACGCCTGTAATCCCGGCACTTTGGGAGGCCAAGGCACGTGGATCACAAGGTCAGGAGTTTGAGACCAGCCTGACCTACATGATGAAATCCTGTCTCTACTAAAAATACAAAAATTAGCTGGGCGTGGTGGCAGGCACCTGTAATCCCAGCTACTTAGGAGACTGAGGCAGGAGAATTGCTTAAACCCGGGAGGCGGAGGCTGCCGTGAGCCGAGATCATGCCACTGCACTCCAGCCCTGGTGACAGTGAGACTCTGTCTTAAAAAAAAAAAAAAGAAAAAAGTGTGTGGCTTTTTTTTGCTTTCTGTCTCTCCTACTGCCATGTAAGACATGCCTTGCTTCCTCTTTACCCTCCGCCATAATTGCAAGTTTCCTGAGGCCTTGCCAGCCATGCAGAACTGTGAGTCAAATAAACCTCTTTTGTTTATAAATTACCCAGTCTCAGTTACTTCTTTACAGCAGTGTGAAAATGGACTAATACAAACACCATGCCCCATGAATTTTTTATTTTAGTAGAGACAGGGTCTTACTTGCTGTTTTGTCCAGGCTTGTCTCAAACTCTTAGGCTCAGATGATCTTCCTGCTGGAATTACAGGCAAGAGCCACTGCACCTGTCCCATTTCTAGGTTTATATATATACTTTCACTGTTCTAAAGGTATATTGGCACAATTTCTAGGTTTAAATGAGAACATTTCCCAGTATACTGAATGCTTGCTATCAAGAGTTAATTCACAGAGCACATAACCAAAGCCAGGCTATGACTAAAAGGCAGGGGGTGGGTCCAATTTTTTTTTTAACAGACGTGGTCTTACTCTGTTGCCCAGGCTGGAGTGTAGTGGCACAATCATAGCTCATTGCAACCTTGAACCTTAAGTGAGCCTCCTGCCTCAGCCCCCTAGTATCTAGAACTACTAGAGATGGGGGTCTCACTGTGTTGCCCAGGCTGGGTAAACTCATGACCTCAAATGATCCTCTGGACTTGGCCTCCCAAAGTGCTGGGATTATAGGTACGAGCCACTGTGCCTGCCTGATCTTTATTTTTTATTATTTTTATTTTGAGGGTTCTGCCATCCACAGGCCCCTTCCTCCACACACACCCTTCCCAGCTCTCCCTCTGTCGTCTCCTCTATCGGTCTCTTTCTGTTGCCCAGGCTAGAGTACAGTGGCACAATCATGACTAACTACAGCCTCGACCTACTGGGCTCAAGTGGTCCTTCCACCTCAGCATTCCAAGCAGCTAGGACTACAGGTATGTGCCACCATGCCCAGCTAATTTTTTTATTTTATAGAGACAGGATCTTGCTGTGTTGCCCAGGCTGGTCTTGAACTCCTGGCCTCAAGTGATCCTCCTGCCTTGTCTTCCCAAAGTACTGGGATTACAGGCATGAGCCACCACGCCCAGTTCCTAATTCCTTTTTGAGTGGATAGTTGGATCAATATCATTAATAGACTGAGACCAAGTCACAAGAAGGAGCAGGCAAAGGCTGACTTCTTTGAGGAGGCTCCACATAGAAACCAAAGCTGCTTAAATCCTCCACTGTGTCCCTTCATAGATGGAATTTTGCCTGCAACATATGGAGACAAAGGATGATAATTATCTGAACGTGAACATGTTTGGCTTGCTTCGCTTCGTGTTTTAAATTGTTGTGCTTAGGGCAGGCACGGTGGCTCACGCCTGTAATCCCAACACTTTGGGAGGCCAAGGTGGGTGGATCACCTGAGGTCAGGAGTTTGAGACCAGCCTGCCCAACATGGTGAAACCTCATCTCCATTAAAAATACAAAAATTAGCTGAGTGGTGGGAGGCACCTGTAATTCCAGCTACTTGGGAGGCTGAGGAAGGAGAATCACTTGAACCTGGGAGGCAGAAATTGCAGTGAGCCGAGATCCCGTGACAGCACTCCAGCCTGGGTGACCGAGTGAGTCTCCATGTCAAAAGAATACAATTAAAAATAGTTGCGCTTAAATAAAAATTGGTTTGCTGTACTCTTCATGTTGTTATTTGACTCAGCTCTCCCTCCTTAGTTTCCCTTGCCTGTGTGTCAAGGATAGCTGTGCGTTCTGTTCTCACCAGGTATTTAAGGAAAATATCTTTACAAATATATTACATACACATGCACACTGACCCCAAACTGCTGGTTCCCAGTCCCTCAGCTGCAGCCTGACATAGAAGTAGATGCTTCAGAATTTCGGCCCAGGGCAGACTGGCTGCAGCCTCCACTGGGCCTGTGAGTGTCCTTCTGTAGGGCTGCTTTTCCACCAGGCAGCCTAGCAGGATGTCCTTTTGTCTCTGCCCTCATCACCTTCCCCTGGCTTCCAAGTGCATCTTGTCATTTTTCAGAATTATTTACATGGTTCTCCCTGTATGCTTTTTTTTTTTTTTTTGAGACAGTTTCACTCTTGTTCCCCAGGCTGGAGTGCAATGGCGGGATATGGTCTCGCCGCAATCTCCACCTCTTGAGTTCAAGCGATTCTCCTGCCTCAGCCTCCTGAGTAGCTGGGATTACAGGTGCACAGCACCATGCCCGGCTAATTTTTGTATTTTTTAAAAGTAGAGACAGGGTTTCTTCATGTTGGTCAGGCTGGTCTTGAACTCCTGACCTCAGGTGATCCACCTGCCTTGGCCTCCCAAAGTGTTGGGATTACAGGAGTGAGCCACCATGCCTGGCTGTGCTTTTTTTTCCTTCTTCTTTTTTTTTTTTTTTTT
>PVKV010029165.1:0-23965 GCA_004027835.1 Alouatta palliata | reverse complement strand
AAAAAAAAAAAAAGAACCAAGGAAACATGGTTTCTTTAAACAATATGAGTAAGGTTCAAACCCAAAACTTCTTCACTTTCAAGATTTGTGATACTGAAGTTGTTATCTTCACTGATACTCTGTTCTAACATGACCGATCATCCTGGCTTGCCTGGGAGTTTCCTGGATTTCACCCTGAATATCCCATGTCACAGGAAACTCTTTAGAGACAGGCAAAACAGAATGGACAGTTAACTGCCTCAATGTTATCACTGGAAAAAATAGAATAAACTCATAAGATTTTTATTAGGTTAGGTCATAAATGAGAAAGTATTTGAAGATCATTTAACAGAGTCTGACACATGCATAGTAAAGTTTCCTGAATTACAAATATTATTATTATTCTAAATAATCAATGTGATAAATAATCTGGAAGGTGAATATATATTTTAATTTTAAAGCTGAAATCTCCATTTACATTCTGCTGCATACTGACTATTTTAACACCTAAGCTAATAATAAAATCAACAAAAAATAGTAAGTCAATGGGTATTTTTGTGCAAAATAGAAACTATTAAGAGTTTGAATATTTTATTTTATGTTTATAATGGTCCTTTTTCATATTAAAAACAGATATATTAATAATTTTCAAAGGTCACACAATAAGAAAATGGCAGAAGTATAACACTAGTCGTCAAATTGATCTGACTCCCAATTCTTTATTTTTAAGGAGGCAGCGCCGTGGCCAGTTTTAACTAGGAAAGCATTACAGGCATTGAAACAAAGGTCAAATTTCTTAGATTACAGTTGGTAGGGTTAGAGTTTAGGTGAACACTGAAATGTTCAGCTTTCACATTAACATTACACCAAATTATGTATTTATATGACTTGTTATATACTTTGTCTAGTGAGCTTGAGAGAGAAGAAAGCAAGATATTGGTACAGATCCATCATATAGAATATGAGAAGGCATATTGTTCCCTGATAATATTACATATCCATTAAATATATATGTCTCAGTTTACATTCCACCAGCAGCAGAGCGATGACAGTCAGTTGAATCTGTTTAATTTATTTATGTTTAATTTTGGGCTACACCAACAGAAAAGAAAGTGAGACAGGAAAAACAAGTCCATCAATAAAGAATGCATCATTAAAACCATTATTATGGCGTGGTTAGAGCTTCATCCTTCTGGGGAATTTGAGGAATCAGTGAAGAACATAAATTTAGAGTTGTCCAGCCAAAATGTGAGGGAGCTGGAGTATTAATACACCAAATAACCTTTATTCATTAGCAGAAGGTAGATCCCAGTGGGCCTTTATTTTCCAGAGCAGAATACTTCCAGAGCAGACTTCGGCCACCAGAGAGAGCCCTCAGACAGTTGAAAATAGGTCAGGATGCACCAGAGGATACAACTCAAGGAGATGTGGCCAGGCCACTACAGTGTCTGCTACACCGTGGTACTCTGCTTATCTTTTCTTAATGCTACTTCTATTTGGACATGTTTAATTCTATTATATTATCAAATTAGATAGATATAGTATTTTAATTTTTCATGCCCCTACCGAAACTGTAGTCTTTAATATTAAATTATTTTCTTTCTCTACTTGGAGAAGACATATTCTAAAACACTTTCCTTAAATATAACCTTTCCTATACCCCTTTCCAATTCCTCTGAGAAATATTATTTACTTTCTCCCTTGCATTCTCTTTGTATGTTATCCATAAGTGTTTCTAATTTAACAACAAAAAACATAGCATTTATCTATGCTTCTAAAATCACCCAGAAGCTGCCTAGTAATTTTTATGTTTTTAAGAGGTTTCAAAGTACTATTATTGCAGTTACCCTATCATACTATCCAGTATATATCATGTATTCAGTAGAAGGTGTAGCATAACAAAACATAATCATCTTAAAACTTTCAGATCACAAATGTTGGGTAAGAATTTAGAACACTAATATAACTTTCTGAATGAACAGCTAGTATAATATTTCACTAGTTTTAAAATATTTACATGAGATTAAGTACAGGACAGTTTACCCTTATTCCTAACAGCATACAAAAAAATCACGTAATATATCTAGAATTTAATTCTCAGGTTATATTTATATTTTTTTTACCTTTGTGTTGATTTGCAAATATTCCAATCTAGGCAGACAGTTTTCAGAAATTTCCTTTGAAATTATCCAGTATAAATATTTTTTAAAGCCTGAGGGAAACCTAGGAAAATATGTTTTATACTCTGAGATTATTTTTCCATAGCTTTCAACAAATTTTGCATAGCACATCAAAGTTGCATCATGTAAGTGATTCTTATACCAAGTTAATTCACTAGTGATTTTCTTCAAATCTCAAGTGTTGATCAAAGATATTAACATTACCATGATTTTTTTCTGTCATTAAGCAAATATTCTTCTGGAAATAAGTCACTTATTCAGAAACAAAGCTACTATTAACTTCTGTAAATATTTGATGAACTATATTTCAAATGAAAAATTCTTGATATTTGAGAGTTTATATTTATATGTATAATTGTAAGGGGTAGGTTAATATTTATCTCCTAAGTATATTCATAAGAAATAGAACCTAAAATGAAGGAAGATGGGAGGTATCATATTTTGGTATAATATAATCATTATACAAATAGGTTTCATTTAAAATAAAGGATAGTAAAAGTGAGACCTTTATTCATCATAACATTTTAATTTTACAAATGAAAATCTATGCCCCAAGACAGGTAATTGTTCTAATATTCAAAAACTAGAATGAAATAAATTTAAACTCTTTGATCTCCTCATAGCATGTATTTCAAGAGATGGCAATAGATAATCTCCCTTTGTCCCTTTTCTCAAGTTCAAACAATTAAGAAATCAGGCACAAGTAATGACAAGTGCCAGTCAAAATATGGTATAATGGATGTAACTCACTGATTGAATGACGGATCCTTCTTCCATGGGGAAGTGAGAATGAGACAAGAAGTGTTATTAGCATCATTACTGTAGGGTACTGGGTCTCAAATGTTTGGTCTCAGTACTCCTTTAGATGCTTTAGATTCTCAGATACCTTTAAAAGCTTTTATTGATAGATGAAATTCATTGGTAATGTGCTGGAAATGTAAAATTGATAAATATTTAACATAGTTATTAATTAATCTGAAATAATAAACACAAACACGTTGAAATAAAGAATATATTTCTATGCAAATGGCTTTTTACAAAACATAAAAGACTGTTAGAAGTGTCATTATTCTATATTTTCCCAAATCTCTATGATGCCTTGTTTAATACAAGACAGCTAGATTCTTTTTTTTAAATTGTACTTTAGGTTCTGGGGTACATGGGCTGATCATGCAGGATTGTTGCATAGGTACACACATGGCAATGTGATTTGCTGCCTCCATCCCCCTGTCACCCACATCTGGCATTTCTCCCCATGTTATCTGCCCCCCTGACCTCCCCACCTTCCCCTGCTGTGACCCCAGTGTGTGATGCTCTGCTCCCTGTGTCCATGTGTTCTTATTGTTCAACACCCACATATGAGTGAGAACATGCGGTGTTTGATCTTCTGTTCTTGTGACAGCTAGATTCTTAAATCTGCTTCACATGCAATTGGTTGTCCTACCACATGCCAGTTAGTATCTTGAAATCTCTATTGTATTTTTGTGAGAGAATGGGAGTTTAGAAAAAGTCAAATAACAAATTAATATTTCAAAAATAATTTTGACATTTTGAACCCTGAGAATGGGGCTCCATATCTCCAGAGGTCTTTGAACTGAACTTTAAGAGCTAATACATTCGTGGAAATCCCTCCACATAGGAACTGGAAAGCAGGGAAATGTAAACTTCCATAAACACGTGCAACAGTACTGTGTCAAAAGCTTGAGTTCTGAACTAAAATTAACTAAGATCCATAATCGGTGTAATTTTTGTGAAACCCATAAATTTTCTAAAATTAAGCTTCCTTGGAAAGATGATACCATGAATATATAAAAGATTATTTTATTTTATTTATTTTTTAAAAGACTTATTTTACATTTCAAATGTTATCATAACTCTTTATGAACTATTTATTTCCTATAAGCATTTTATTTAATCACGCACAGTTTCAACTGATCTATCCAATCCTGAAAGTCTGGTGTTGAAGTCTCCAGCTATCTTGCACTGGGGTCTAGCTCTCTGTCTCTTGAGTTCTAGCAATATTTGCTTTACATTTCTGGGTGCTCTAGTACTGGATGCTTATATATTTACAATTGTTATTCCCTCTTGCTGAATTGACTCCTTTATCATTATGTAATGACCTTATTTGTCTTAATAGTTTTTGTCTTGAAAGCTATTTTTTTTCTAATATGTGTAGCTACTACTCCTTGTTTTTGGTTTCTGTTTGCATGCAATATATTTTTCCATCCCTTTATTTTCAGTCTATGTGTATGAAGATTTCCATCCATGTATATATATTTATACACATGGACTGTTTTTTGCAGGCAACAGATAGTTGTTTTCATCCGTTCAGTAAATCTGTCTTTTGATGGAAGAGTTTACTCCATTCACATTCAATGTTATGGTTCATAATAAGAACTTGCTACTGCCATTTTCTGAATTTCATTTTTTGTTGTTGTTTTGTGGTCTTCTCTTTCTTCCTTCTTTCCTTTGAAAGTAGATTTTTCTAGTGCCATATTTTCCATTCTTGCTTTTTATTTTTTGTGTATCTGTTACAGGTTTTTTAATTTGTGGTTACTGTGAGGTTACATGTGGTTATCATAAATAATATCTTATAACCTATTTTAAGAATCTGATAGGATACTGAATACTTTCTCTGTGTTATCTTAAATTTGATTGAGCCTCCTCAAAACAGCTGTTTTGATTTCTCTGTCTGAAAACTCACATATCTGTCACTCTAGGATTAGTCACTGGTGCCTTATTTAGTACATTTGGTGAGGTCATATTCTTCTGAATGGTCTTCTTGCTTGTGGATTTCTTTTTACATCTTGGCATTGAAGAGTTAGGTTATTTACTGTAATCTTTGCAGACTGGGCTTGTTTGCACTTGTCCATCTTGAGAAAGATTTCCAAGCATTCAAAGGAAATTGAGCATTGTGATCTAAGTCTTTGGCCTCTGCAGCCATGTCTGCATTAGAGGACACCACAAACCTAATAAGGCTGTAAATCTTGCAGACTTTTAGAAGTATTGCCTTGGTGGGCTTTAATAAGATCTGCTTACAACACATACATATAGGACTTCTTCAAAATACTCTAGCCCCTATGGCCACCAGTGCATAACCACACACTTCAGATAAGCACACTGCAAATTAAAAAAAAAAAAAAGGATGAAAAATGGAGCAATGTTGCAAAATTCAGAATGCTAAAGAATAATTTGTATGTCAGATCAATAAATAATAATTTAAATGTGTTTATAAATTGTACAATTAAGATATTAAAAATTGACAAAATTTACATCTATAATGCCAGAACTTTGGGAGGCCAAGGTGGGCGGATCACCTGAGGTCAGGAGTTCAAGATCAGCCTGACCAGCATGATGAAACTCTTTCTCTACTAAAAATACAACAATTAGCCAGACACGGTGGTGCATGCCTGTAATCCCAGCTACTTGGGAGGCTGAAGATTGAACCCAGAGGGGAAGGTTGTAGCAAGCCAAGATCACACCATTGCACTCCAGCCTTGGCAACAAGAACACCACCTCAAAAAAAAAATGATGAAGAAAGATAAAGAATGAGATATGAATGAAACTGAATGTCAACAGATAGTTATGTAACAAAACCAAACAGAAATTCTTGGAATAAAAAGCATAGTTATTACAATAACTGTACTCAATGGGTATGTTAAAGAGTAGTCTAGATAAAGGAAGATATTTTGCTAATAACAAAATAAGCTTGAGGGTATTATACAGAAATAATTACAGAGCAATAAAGTGATAGAAAATAAGATAAAGAATGGAAGAAAGACAACATTCCAAGTGATGATGTTCAAATATTTTTTTATAATTAAAGAAATATATGTGTTCAAATTTTGGAGGAGCATATGTGATCCTGAATAAGATAGTTTAAAAAAATCAATATGTAGACACTTTATCCTACAAACAAAAAATACTGATGAAAATCTTAAGTGTACAAAAAAAAAAGGATTATTTAAGTATTAATAAATAGATTTACAGCTGACTTTTCCTGAACAAAAACACACCAAGGAAGACTATGAGAAAATATCCCCAGTGATCATGAATGATAACTTTCAATATAAACCAGCTTTTATTATATCAATTTAACATGTGCATGTGGAGTTTTGTTATATGGATATGTTGCATGGTGGTGACATCTGGATTTTTAGTGTAACCATCCCTAGAATAATGTCCATTGTACCCATTAAATAATTTCCCATCTCTCATCACCCTCTCACCCTTCAGAGTCTCCAGTGATAATCTGTATTTCAAGAGTCAAGGTAAAATAATGGCATTACTAATTATGCACACATGAAATTACACAAAAGTTATTATTCACAGAAAGAACTGCTGACTCAAGTATGTAGAAAACACAAAGTCTGATAAAAAGTATAGAGATTATATCAGCACTCACAATAAAATATTATTTTGAAAAGGGTATATTATGGAAAAGAGTGAGGCAGCTATGTTCACCATTATACCACCAATGCTACACTTTAAAAAAAAATCATTCTACTACAAAGAACCATGCAAACATATGTTTATTGCAGCAGTATTTACAATAGCAAAGACTTGGAACCAACCCAAATACCCATCAATGATAGACTGGATAATGACAATGTGGCACATATATCATACAATACTATTCAACCATAAAAAGAATGAGTTCACATCCTTTGCAGGGACAGGGGAAAAAGCTGGAAACCATCATTGTCAGCAAACCAACCCAGGAACAGAAAACAAAACGCTGCATGTTCTTACTCATTAGTGGGAGTTGAACTATGAGAACACATGAACACAGAGAGGGGAAGGACCATCACTCACCTGGGCCTGTTGGTCGGGAGGGACAAAGGGAGGAAGAGCATTAGGAAAAATACCTCATGTATGCAGGGCTTAAAACCTAGATGACAGGTTGATAGATGTGGCAAACCACCATGGTACATGTATACCTATGTAAAAAACCTGCACATTCTGTACATATATCTCAAAACTTAAAGTAAAATTTAAAAAAGAGGAGAAGTAAGTGGAACAAAAGGGCCAAATAGAACAGTCCAGTAATTGTCCTCAACAAGAGCACTAAATTGAAAAACTATCCACTCAAGAAAGTACCTTCACAAACCGTGAAAATCAGTTAAATGATCAAAGCACCCAGATTTGACATCACATCAAGGAAAGAGGCACTAAAGAGGGTTGGAAAGACCGTCTTGCATTCCCTGGATCACCCCTACCTATACCCTGGCAGTGATATGTGACATGGAGAGAATTTGTTTGCTCCAAGAAGAGGGAACAAAGTAATTTGGAGGCTTTGCACTGGAATTCACTGCTATCCAGTCCACCTGTTTATTTTTCCTGGGAAACTAATGGGTTTCATGGTCCTAGATCTTTTTTCATGTCAGTGTCTTGGATTATATGTATTTTATTCCTATTTTCATGAATAATCCAAATTTGACATTGCAAAACATTTATGTGACTATTTTTCTACCATAGATATCAGTAAACATCAGGCTTCTTTATAGGATACAGGCTCATATTTTAAAATTTCTATTTCATAAATAGAACGTTACTTTTGGCTGTTATGTATATTACTGAACCCCATTTGCAGCTCTGTGCATCATATAGACTTCAGTCTTCAACTTCTTTCTGCAAGAATTTTAAATACCTAAATGTTTATGCCCATAATAACTTTCCCAATCATGTTATCCACTCAGCTTCAACAATCTTTCAGCATTATTTTTGAGTTCACTTTTTATTTCTGATATTTGAGAATTTATCATTCTTGTGTTTGAAGTTAGGTATTCATTTTAAATTATTTTACTACATTGCATTCAAGTACAGAATTCCTGAGTTTTAGATTCTTGTTGGAGATAGACCGTGCCAATCAGCACAGTCTTCAATATTAATATGTTCAAGTCTGGAGGCATGGAACTCTGTTTGGAGTGTTGTTCAAATTGTGTGTTTCTGTGTGTGTGTACACATATGGTATTAGCAACAAGTTAGGAAAGAAATCATCAGGTGATTTACTGGCTTTTTGGGAAAGAGGAAGAATGATTCTTCATGACTATGTTAATATTTTCATAAATGGTATGACAGTTATTATTAATTGAAATAGGAAACACATGAAAAAACTTATGGGGAGGTTAGATTATAAGTCTCATTTGGATATATTGATCTTAATAACCTTTAGAACATCTGTTTAGGAAGACAGATTGACGTATGCTTTAATGCCTAGGAAGAGACCTGAACTGGATTTTTTTAAACTGTACCTTTTTTATTTTATAATTAAAACAAATATAATCAATGACCCAACATATATATATATATATATACACATATATATATACACACATATATATATATACATATATATGTATATATATACACACATATACATATATATATATATATATACATACACACACAGAGTTGTATATTCAACATAATCAAAATAAAAATTTCATTCGGTTTTGCCTCCTGTGTAGAAATTAGAAAACTCAATTTATATAGTTAAATGCAAAGGACCCAAAAGAGTAAAGATAAACTTTAAGAGGGTAGAGGACTCATGACCTTGTGCCTAGGGTTGTCTGTGCTCCACCTACCACCGATAATATAGCTTCACAGCCAATCAGATAGTAGTGGTCTAGTTCTAAACTCCATTTCGTTAATATCATTTTTTTTTGTTTCAAATGTTACTGCATGAAATATCTGGAAGCAGACACGGGGACAAGCTGTTTATTTGGGATCAGTGTCTTTGGGAAAAAGAAACGTTAAAGCATGATTGAGCAGAGGAACTGAACTGAAATGCAGGCATGACATAACCTCAGCAAACCCTGAGAAAGAGGTTTGAGCTGCAGTGAGCATTGCTCATCAGTGTCCTTTATTGGGACAAAATATCCAGGCCTTTATGCCCTTGACCCTCTATCAGCAGACATAAGCTGCCCTGGAGAAAGGTGAAAGATCTATAAAAAATACCCCCTCTTCAAAGCGAAGAAACTTGTTAGGGATAATGAGGGGCAATATGTAGTGATAAAAGGGTCAATTCTCCAAAGGGACATAAAAATGTTTAATCTGTATGAATCTAACAACACAGCATCAAAATACATGAGGCAAAAACTAACAGAGCTGCAAGGAAAAATAAATGAATCCACAATTATAGTTGGACTTCAATTCCTTTTTATCAGAAATGGACAGACTCAGAATGCAGAAAACCAGTAAAGACCTAACTTCTTGTAGTTAAATTCACCACTACCTTCAAACAACTGAATATTCACAGACTACTTTATCTAATGACAACAGAGTACACATTTCTTCTCAAGCTCACATAGAATATTCGTCAAGATAAATCACATTCTAGGCCATAAAACACACTTTAACAAATTTGAAAGAATAGATATCATAAAAGGTCTAATTAAAATAGAAATCATTAACATAAAAATATCTGAAAAATCAATGAATTCAATGAAATTGAAAACAGAAAATTACTAGGAAAAATAAAATTAAAAGATGGTTCTCTTTGCAAAGATCAATGAAGTTGGTAAGTCTCTAAGATAACTAAGAAATTAGAGAACACAAATTACAAATTACAGAAATAAAAGAGAAGACACCACTACAGATCCCATGGACAGTAAAATGATAATAAATAAACAATATAAGCAACTTCATGTGTATAAATTTAGTCATAGACTTGTAGATTAGTTTAAATGGACAAATCCTTGAAAGACATAATCTCTTTCAGAAGATAGAAGCAAAATAAATACTTTCTAGTTCATTCTATGAGGCCAGCATCAACCTAATACCCAAACTACACAACTATATTAAAAGAAAAGAAAACTATAGCCTGGAACAATGGCTCAAGCCTATAATACCAACACTTTGGGAGACTAAAGTAGGCAGAACACTTGAGCCCAGGAGTCCTAGACCAGCTGAAACAACAGGGTGAAACCCTGTCTCCACTAAAAAGACAACAAATTAGATGAGAATGCTAACATTTGCCTGTAGTCTGAGCTACTCCAGAGGCTGAGGTAGGAAAATTACCTAAGCCCAGAAAGTCAAGGATGCAATGAGCTGTGACTGTGCCAGTGCACTCCAGCCTGAGTGACAGGAATAAAGGATCCTGTTGAAAGAGAAGAAAGAAAGAGAGAAAGAGAGAAAGAAGAGAGAAAGAAAGAAAGAAAGAAAGAAAGAAAGAAAGAAAGAAAGAAAGAAAAAGAAAGAAAGAAGAAAGAAAGAGAAATAAAGAAAAGAAAGAAAGAAAGAAGAAAGAAAGGAGGGAGGGAGGGAGAGAAGAAGGAAGGAAGGAAGGAAGGAAGGAAGGAAGGAAGGAAGGAAGGAAGGAAGGAAGGAGGGAAGGAAAAGAAAGGAAAACTACAGATCAATCTCTCTCACGATCATACATGTAAAAATTCTTAACAAATTTTCAGTAACTTTAGTCCAACAATGTATAAAAGTTATACACGATGATCAAGTATATAACTTTTTTTTTTTTTTTTTTTTTTTTTTTTTTTTTGAGACAGAGTCTCGCTTCGTCGCCTGGCGCCAGACTGGAGTGCAGTGGTGCAATCTCTGCTCACTACACCCTCCGCCTCCTGGGTTCAAACAATTCTCCTGCCTCAGCTTCCTGAGTAGTTGGGATTACAGGCACATGCCACCAGGCCCAGCTAATCTTTGGATTTTTAGTAGAGACGGGGTTTCACCATGTTGGCCAGGATGGTCTCTATCTCCTGACCTTGTGATCGGCCCACCTCGGCCTCCCAAAGTGCTGGGATTACAGGCGTGAGCCACCGCGCCTGGCCGTAACTTTTTAATTTATCTTAGATATGCAAGGTTAATCAACATTCAAACATCATTTAATGTAACCCATAGCATCAACATGCTATAAAAGAAAAAACATATATTAAGAGATGCAGAAAAAGCATTTGACAAAATTTAACACCCATTCATGATAAAAATTCTCAGTAAACCAGTAATGGGGGAAACTTCAACAAATTGATGAAGAATTTCTACAAAAAGCCTATAGCTAACATTATGCTTAATGATGAGAAACTATAAGTTTTCTCACTAAAGTCAGGAACAAGGCAATGATGTCCCTTCTCACTGATCCTTTCCAACATCACACTGGAAGTCCTAGATAATGCAGTAAGAAAAGGCAAGATAATTTGAAAGTATATTGATTAAAAAGGAAAAAATAAAACTTTCTTTGTTTGTAGATGATATGATCATCTCTGAAGGAAATCCAAAATAATTCATTACAAAACCTCCTGGAATTAATATGTGATTATATTAAGGTTGCAGAATACAAAGTTAACATACAAAAGTCAATCATTTTCTGTATGTCAGAAATGAAAGAGAATTCCCTGATTCTATACTTTCCAAAATGAAATACTTAGGTATAAATCTAACAAGATCTACATATATAAAAAAAAAAAACTGTAAAACTTTGTTGAAACAAATCAAAGCACTAAATAACTGGAGAGATATTCCATGTTCATTGATGGGAGTACTCAATATTGTCAAGATGTCAGTTTTTCCTGACTTGATCTATAGATTCAATGCAATCTCAATCAGATTCTCACTAAGTTATTTATAAACATTGACAAACTAATTCTAAAGTTTATATGGAAAGGTAAAAAGACCCAAAATGCCAGCACAGTATTGAAAGAGAAGAATAAAGTCAGAAGAATAAAACCACCTTGCATAAAGAGTTATTGTAGAGCTAAAGCAATCAAGACAGTGTGGTGTTGGGGAAAGAAAAGATAAATGTAATCAATGGAACAGAATAAAGAGCCTAGAAATTGACACACTTAAATATAGTCAACTGATCTTTGACAAAGGAGCAAAGACAATACAAAAAAGTATGGTGTTTTTCACAAATGGTGCTGGAACAACAAGGCATTTGCATGTTAAATAAAAATCTAGGCAAATGTATTACACGCTTCAAAAAAAGAATTCAAAATTGATAACAGCTGTAAATATAAATTTAAAACTACAAAGTTTCTAGAAGATAACAGGAGAAAATCTACATAACTATTTGTGTGATGATGACTTTTTACATACACAGCAAAAGGTTACAAAACGTGAAAAAAATCAATAAGCTGTACTTCATTAAAATTAAATTTTCTGCTCTGTGAAAGACAGTTAAGAGAATTTAAAAAACAGGCCACAAATGGAAACAAAAAATTACAAAGCCATATCTGTGAAGAACTATCATCCAAAAAGTACTCTTGAAACTCAACAATAAGGAAAAAAAAAACTGACTAGAAAATGTGCTTAATCTAAAACAATCAAACTCAAAGAAGTAGAGTATAGAATGGTGGTTATTAGAGACTGGAGAAAGAGAGTGGAAGAATGAGGAGCTGATGCTCAAAGGGTACAAAGGCTCAATTACACAAGAAGAATAGGTATTTTCAAAGTTACATTGCAGAGTGTGGTGAATACAGTATGTAATAATGCATTGTATATTTCAAAATTGCTGAAGAGTAAATTTCAAATGTTCTCACCACAAAAAAAATTGTGTTTGAGATTATTGATATTTTAATTAGCTTGTTTTAATTATTCCACATTGTGTGCATAAATCATAACATCTCTTTGTATCCCATAAATATATACAACTATTATTTGTCAATTTATAATTACAAAGTAAAACTATATATATAAGTAACTATATATATGGAGTAAATTGCCAATATTACACAAGAGCTTTCTATATGAAATAAAATACCATATGAATTAAAAATGGGCAAAGGAAATCAAGAGACACCTCATCAGAAAAGATATACAGACAGCAAATAAGCTTATGAAAAGATGTCCACATAGTTTTTCATCAGGGAAATGAAAATTAAGGCAACAGTGAGGTACCACAGCACATCTATTAAAAGGATCAAAATTCAAAACGTCTATTACACCAAATTTTGCCAAAGGTATGGAGCAACAGGAACTCTTGTTCATTGCTGGTGGTAATGCAAAATGGTACAGCTACTTTGGAAAACAGTTTGTCAGTTTCTTATAAAACTAAACATACTTATACCATATGATGTAGCAAGTGTGCTCCTTGGGATTTAGCCAAATGAGTTGCAAACTTATGTCCACACATAAATCTGCTCATTGATGTTTATAGCAGCTTTATTTTTAATTGCCAAAACTGGAGGAAACCACGATGTTCTTCAGTAGGTTAATGGCTAAATTCCCACTGGTACATCCAGACAATTGAGTATTATTCAGTACTATAAAGAAATGAACTATAAAGTCATGAAAAGACATGGAAATAACATAAATATATATTACTTAACTGAGCTTAAGTAGGCAGTGTGGATAGGTTACATACTGTATGATTCCAACTATATGGTATTCTGGAAAAGACATTTGTTAAAACCCATGGAATATAAAATACTAAGACTGAACCCTAATGTGCACTATGGATTGGGGTAACAATGTATCTATGTAGGTTCCTCAGTTGCAAGAAATGTACTATTTTGGTGCAGAATGTTCATAGGAGAGGAGGTCATGGAGTGGAGGGAAGCAGGTGTGCGAAAACTTTCTGTATTTTGTGTGCAATTTTCCTATGTTCATGTAAAGGCAGATAATATGTGGGATATCTCTGTACCTTCTGCTAAATTTTGTTGTAATCTTAACGTGGTTCTAAAAAGCTAAAAAAACTAAAGTCTGTAATTCAAAAGAGAAAGAAAGTGGTCCTCTGCAACTTAGGTAGATCCTAAGGTACTTAGAGCTGAAAACAGTCTGATACCCCTGCAGTGTATCAGATGGACAGCAAATTAATTGTAGAGGAGAGAACATCTCCAAATCAAATACATATTTTTCATTCAGTAGGAAGCTATAATAGAGTAATAATGAACAAACAATTGCTATATAGTACCACATGAATCTCATAAGCATACCATGTAGCGAAATAAGTCACTCACCACCCCATCAAAAATGACCATACATTGAATAATTCTTAATATATGAATTTCAAAAACAGGTAAAATTAATCAACCATGTTGGAAGTAAACATAGTATTTACCTTCAAATGGTAAAAAGCTTAGAGTACGTGTGAGGATATCTTCTGGTGTACTATAAATGTTTTATTTCTATATCTCAGCACAGATTACACAACTGGATTCCCTGAGGATCCCTACATTTTTCTCTGTGTACATAATACTTTAAAGAAATATTTTTAAAGCATTAAAATATGACTGTGGAATGGATCATAGAAATAGAATAGTAATTGTCAGTTATTCTATTTGAAAGGTATATTAAATATACTTCATTAAATGTTGGATATTGTTTATTGTTATTAATTTTAGTGTTCTGAAATTTAATAATGATAATCATGTATTATTTAAGGGGCATAAATTACGGAGACTACAAATGTAACTTAAATAAGTTAAAAATGTATTCCCATCTTATACAATAAATTAGAGGTAAGAGGATCAGGGGCATAAAACATCATATTGCATACTTTAAATATATATATTTTTATTATTAAAAAAGAAGTTCAGGGTGGCATGTTAGCTTTGCTGCCCAACATCCTCAAGGGTGCACCTCATCCCAAGAGATTACTTCAAATTCCTGATGTATGAGTCTTGTTTTCACTGCATATGATACTGGCTAAAATACTATAATGTAGTAATTCCTTGTTTCAGGCAGTAGAACTGAGGAAAGAATAAAAAGAAAGAGAAAAGTAAATGAAACAAATGTAATTTAAGGAAAGTTCTACAAGACTATTTTTATTCATGCCCTTAGTCTGAAATTTATCACGTTAATCACTTGAAACAAACAAGGTTAGGAAATAAAAGATTTACTTTCCACCATGAAGTACTAATCTAAAAACCAAGAGATGTTTATTCTGGAAGAAAGAGGGACAGCTATTGGGTTTACCTGTCAATCTCTATCACACAGGGGGAAATTTTAACAACTTTTATGTACTAGCTTTAACAATAGCAATGGTGAGTTTTAAAATGTCACATTCACCATAAGTAACTTTAAGGAAGAGTTAGTATGAATTATTCTTACATCATTTAGGAAAAAATGACCACTGTGAAAGTGAGTTAAAACAACATGTAACTAAGATAAAGGAATATGTCATTAATAAATTGTTACTAATTTTTCTAAAAATATTCCGTCACCAGCTGATTGCAAACACTTTTGAGGAGTGCCAAAGTTTCAGGAAACACAAAGTAAAGGTAGAAGAAAGTAAATGTTCTAACATATATTACATTTCATTACTTTAATCATATTGGATGGTGTCCAAGAAAGTATGTTTTCTTTATAATCTGTTAAAGTGAAAGTCATGTTCACTGAAAATTGCTCATGATTTAACTCATCCTGAGATAAATTTTCTTAAAAGCAGGAAAATATTTTACATTTCCCAGAGGTAAATTATAGCCATATGCATTGGACACGTAAGGAATGAAAATATTATGTAATAAAATATGTTTCAAAATGAAGAAAACTATTTCTATTTCTATCAAATTATGTTTAAATATTCTCTCCAATCCTATGTCCTCCTCTAACCACAACCGTATCTTCATATCTTCAGAGCTAAACTTCTTGAAAAGATGACTTTCATTACCATTTTCATATTCTCACCTATTATTCCTTACTTCCAACTTTCCAGTCTCATATCATTTTTACCAAGGCACTAAATTGTCTCTCACAAATATACCTTTAGTTACCAAATCCAATACTTCTTCAGCCTTTGCAATACGTGATAACTATGTAGCATTTGATACTGTTGACCGCTCCTTCTATTCATTTGTTTTTGAAATCCTGATATTCCTCCTAAAGCCTACTCATATAATCTCCATTTCATTTGATAGATACTCAGACTAAATTATTAGGATCATCACAGGTTGTTCTTTCTCTTATACCCTACTTGTAAGCAATCAGAAAATTCTACTGTTTCCACCCTAACATTTCACTATCACCACTCTACCTACCTTGGTACTTGCCATAATACCTTTCACCTGATTTATTGAAGAAATTCCAGTTTCGTTTCTCTTCTTTGTTCCTTTAATTCTGATTCCTAACACTTTAAGTGATTCTCCAAAAACTTAAGTCAGATCATGCCACTTCCCTTCTCAAAATTCGGGAATGGCTTCCAAATTCAGAGTATAAACCAAAATCTGCACAGTGGTCTATAAAGCCCTGTAACATCTGCCCCTGTTCCTATGACCTGTCTAACCTCACCTGAAAACACCTTTACCTCTTTTTCAGTAATCCAGCAAGCATACTTGCTATTTTTAAAACATTGTTTTTGATGAATATATTAGAAAATCTATTTTGATTGCCTAGGGAAAAGGAAAATTTCATGACCAGCCAAATCACAAGGAATACAGGTAGCTTCAGGAGCAACCAGGGCAAATCTTCAACGGTATCAGTAGTCTTTCTTTCAATATTCATTCTCTTTTAACAAAAGCGTTTTAAATTCTGTTAAAGAAAAAAAGACTACTGATACCATAAGAATGTTATCTGGATAAATAAGTTAACATGCACAAAGTGCTCAGAAACTCTATCAATCAGCTGTGCTCAAGATGAACGTGATTTTCTGCCCCTATGAGAACTACATTGTAAATGAGAAAGAAATAGTTCTTCAAATTAAGAGAGTTTTCATGTCCCCAAATTAGAAAAAAAGACAAAGAAAACACATTACTATAATGATAAAAACATTAGATATATTATATTTATAATGTGACAACATGGGTGTCCTGAGGTCCATATAATATCCTAAAACAAATCATATACTATATTGTGCTATTTTCAAGTTTTTTGAACTTAATATCAGATAGTACTGGTTTATTTGTCATATTGATAATAACAATTGATGCAAAATCTTTATTTTATTAGCATCTTTATATGGAAACCACCTGAAAACACTAAAGTCTAGGTAAGTGTCATGCAAAGGAAAACATTACTCAAATGAGCACATAATGGTCTATCACTACAGTGTCTTGGAAAGCCTGAGTTCATGGAGCAAGATCAGTTAACAAAAAAAAAATTGCTGTTCAAATACTTAAACATGTCAGCATGGCATAAAGGAGAAAGGGAACTGATGATTCATCAGTTGTCAGAATTTATAGTTAGCTGATTGGAATGATTCACGAGCTCTTGTTTTGTCAGCAGTGTGAGTATATTCGTACTATACCAAAATAAGATGCAATACTAAGAATAATATTTGGGCTCATGAAGCTCTGCTGTTTGCCAAAAATATATCATTCTAAATTTAAAATTGGAATATTTATTGCTATTACGTAGGGTCTATTATGTATTAGTGTGTTTAAATATGCAATTGTGTGTTTAAATATAAGATTGGTTGAATTTTATTCTCTTTGTGGTTCCAAGATCAAAGGCTTATTATCATCAAGGGACTACAAATGGTTAGAATCTGAAGTAGCCAGATACCATCAGGAGATTTTATACAAATATTGTAAATTGAATTGTGGTTTCATAGCATACACCGAGCATATGTGGTTTAATATTGTTTGAAAAGAACATATAGATTTCAGCTTGCTATAAAGTTTATAAAGAAGTTCATTTTGGCTTTACTAGACTCCCTTGTATCAAACACAGACAATAAACACAGGAAAAGTAGAGTTATGAGTTGATTAGAAATATTCGCTAGCTAAAAGCTATACTATTTTCTGACATAACAAAAAGGTGTTCTGTATATTTTCAGTAATATATGTGTGTGTGTGGATGTGTGTTGTACACGTGTAAATGTGATTTTATACCTGCTTGAGTGTGGTTTTAAAACCTCAGAGGTGCTAATGTTTTTCACTGAGTTAGCCAGAAATATCAATGTGTCAACTTCTCATGACTCACTGCACACATTTTCAAGATGACTGAAATGAGATATTCACTCTGGAATAGAATAAGTTTCAGTGTGAAAGTTAAAAGCTTAATAACAATAACACAACCTTGTATTTAGTATTTCACTTAGCATTACATATATCTAATTCAAATAACAGTGACAAACATTAAGAATGTTATTATTATATCTTTAGTTCTGTAGAAGCTTGATGCATATCTAGTCCCTCTACTGACCTGTAAGCTCCACAGGATGAAGGATCAATATTGTTTTTCTTTTTTCCACATTCTACAATAGTCTCTGACTCCATAAAATATCTGGTGATTGAATGGCCTTCCATAATATAGTCAATTAATTTATAATCCAAAAGCTAAGTATCTTGCTCATGAAATCACAGTTAATAAATTATGAATTTGGGCTTCAACTTTAAATAAATCTTAACCTAGAATTAATGTCTCTCTTTCCCCTACACAGTCTTTGAAAACACTTGTTGTGGTGAAATATATAAAAATTTTACCATTTTAAAGTCTGCAATTCAGTGACATTTAATACATTTACAGGGTTGTGAAAGTGTCAACATTACCCAGATCCACAGCATTTTCATCACATGAAAAGGAGACTCCATCCTCATTAATTCTCAATTCTTCCTTCCTCCAAGTTTCTGACAACCACTAATTTGCATTATATTTCCATGAATTTGTCTATTTTAGCTCCTTTATTCATGATGACATTTATAATTCTGATTCGTTTTGCAAGATTTTATATTTCATTTAAGTGCTGAATAATATTCCATTCCAAGAATACAAATATCATTTACACATTCATTAGTTGATGGGCATTTCCTTTTTCCATATTTATTGTTAATAGTGTTGTAGTTATTGTAAATACTGTTGTGACAGACATTTCTGTACAAGGTCTAGTTGGAGCACTTGCTTTCAATTCTTTCAGTTATATACCCACAAGGAAAATTCCTGAGTCATTTGGTAATTCAATGCTTAATATATTGAGAAATCAGCAAACCACTTTCAACGATGGTGGCACAACATTTTGTTCACATCAATAATGTACAAGAATTGCAATTTCTTCACATTCTTGCCAACATTTATTTTCTTTTGTTAAGTTATAGCCATTCTATTACAAAGTGGTATTACATTGTGGATTTGGTTTGCTTTTCCCTAATGGCTAATAACATTGAGCATCATTTTACACATTTGTTGGATATTTGTATATCTTCTTTGGAGAAATTTCTATTCAAATTCTTTACCCATTTTTGAATGCAGTGCTCATTTTCTTAGTCTAGGTGTAGAGTTCTTTATATAGTCTAGATATGGGTTTCTTATCAGATTTATGATTTTCAAATATATTCTGTCATTCTGTGTGCTCTCTTTGTACTGTATTGATAGTGTCCTTTGTGGCATATAACTTAATTTTGATGAAGTTAAATTTATCTATTTTTTCTTCAGTTAGTTATAGTTTTGTGCTATATCTAAGAATCCATTGGCAAACCACGAAGGAACTTGACTCATATCTATTTCTTCTATCAAACCGTGTTCTACAAGACGTGGAGATTTGCCCTTATATTTTCTCCAAGATTTAAAAATCTCTTATGTTTTTGTAGTCTATTCATTAATTTTGTATTTTGAGTGATGAAAGTCTAGCTTTATTCCTTTGCATATGGCTATCCACTTGTCCCAGTATCATTTGTTTAAGAGACTATTTTTCCTGATTGAATGGTCTTGATATCCTTGTAAAAAATCAGTTGGACATAGATACATGAATTTATTTACAATTTTTATTTGATTTGCCTAATCTATATCTCTATTTTTATGCTGGTATTACACTGTTTCTATTACTAGAGGCTTTTATTAAGTTTTATAATCAGGAAGTATGAGTCCTCCAACTTTATTCACGATTATTTTGTCTGTCCTTGAAATTTTACAAGAATGTTAGGAACATCATCCCCATTTCCAATACAAAATAGTGTATTAATAATGATTGTATCAAATCTGTAGATCTCTTTGGAGAACATTTAAAATAGTAAGTTTTTCAATCCATGAATATGAAACATCTTTCCATTTACTTAGGTCTTTAATTTCTTTCAACAATGTTTTGTAGGTTTCAGTAAATAAGTCTTGTCCCTCCTGGAATAAACTTCCTTCTAGGTGTTTTGTTATTTTTGATGCTGTGTAAAAATAATTCTTAGGTTAGTGCAAAAGTAATTGCTGTTTTTTCCATTAAAAGTACTGGCAATCCAATCACCTCTCACCAGGTCCCTCCCTGGACAAAGTAAAAGTAATGGAAAAAAATAGCAATTACTTTTGCACCAACCTATATTTTATTAATTTTCTTTCAAGCGTTCATTGCCAGTGTATAGAAATACAATTAGTTTTGTTTGCTAATCTGGTATCATGCAACTTTCCTGAATTTATTGGGCTGTAATGGCTTTTAATTTTATGGATTCTTCATGACCATGAAATCATGTCAACTGCAAATAGTTTTGTTTATTTCTTTTTAATTTGGTTACTATTAACTTACTTTCCCTGACAAATTACATGGAGTAGATTTTCTAATACAGTATTTAAAAGACATGACAAAAGTGGTCACACCTATCTTGTCCCTGAACCTAGAGGGATGTTTTTATTTTTTCACCATTTTTTTTTGACATCCTTCATCAATTTCTAATTCTGCCTCTCTAACTGGAAAAAGATACTGTATCTTTGGGCTCTTACAGTCCTTCATACCTACTTATATACTTGTCTAATTATGTTGAACAATTAAAAATCTGTTAGTAGCAATGGATTTACAGCGATTTGTTGAGTATCCTATTGAGTCCTAAAGAATTTTTTGAAATGGAAAACAAAACAAAGCAAAAATTGAATTGTTCATTTTCTATCCCTGGAGGATCTTATTGCTATGCTATTTTATAAAATATGATAAGAGTAATAATGGGGAAGTGTTTGGAGTCCTATGCAAGATCTCTAGTAAAAGAAATCCCCAAAAAATAGAATATTTTATTGAAGATCTTTTTGTAAGTATTCAAAAAGTACAAGTCAGACTAAGAAACTGTAATTCTTCTTGTCTACATTTTATTTCGTATAGCTCTGTGAAGGCAGGCAAAGGACATTGGCAATCTCTGTAGCTTCCTCTGTTCCCATTGCAGAGCCCTGCACTCAACAAGTATCAAGAAATAATTCCCAAACTAAAAACAAGAGTAAATTAAAGGAATGAAAAGAAATCACAGGAAATTTGAGTCACTGCTTTCCTGAGTCAGTGCAACTCATTTAGTTATTGGTTTGACAAATAAGTCTTGAATATATATCTTAGTTCATTTTCACACTGCTATAAAGACATATGTGAGACTCGGTAATTTATAAAGAAATGAGATTTAATCAACTCACAGTTCTGCATGGCTGAACTCAGGAAACTTACAGTCATGGCAGAGGGCAAATGAGAAGCAAGGACTGTCTTCATTGGGCAGCAGGAGAGAGAGAATGAAGAGGAAAGAGCCCTTTATAAAACCATCAGAACTCATGAGAACTCACTCACTATCAGGAGAACAGCATCAGATAAATTGGTCCCATGATCCAATCACTTCTCACCAGGTCCCTCCCTGGACAGGTGGGGAGTACAGTTAGGATTACAACTCAAGATCTGGGTAGGCAAACAGCCAAACTGTATCAATATGTACTATATGATATGCCCAGCGTCAGATCCAAAGTTTTCAGTAGTAAGCATGAACAGTCAAGGTCCCTCTCTCATGGAGCTTAAATGCTAGTGGAGATGTGGTGGGTGCAGTCATAAAAACTATCACACACATGAGAAATATTATACTTACAGCTGAGATAAACAGGAGATAACCAACATGGTTTTAAGAAAGAACACGAAAAGGTAACTTAACCAAATCTGGTGATTAAGGAAAGTTTATGTACCGAAGTGAGGCTCAGACTAAACTAGGTAAAGAGAAAATATTGGAAAAATTTTCTGGGCAGAGTCCACATCTCATTCAAAATCTCTAGACTGAGATCTGAGGAACCATAAGGTCAGTCTGTCTCAACTTCAGAGGAAAAGTTGGAGGTTGATATGAACTGAGAATAGAGAGATACACATGACCAAGCAATGCATGAAGTATATGCTTGAGACACAGATACATTTAAGATTTTTATCCTTTATGTAAGAATCAATGACAATCTCTCCAAGGTTGAAAATGTGTAATACAGGGGTCAAAATTAATTCTGAGATTTTTAGAGATTCCTCTAGTGACAAAGTGAATGACAGAATAAAAGGAGATTAGAATGAATGCAGTGAAATCAATGAGATATAACATTACAATATTTTAAATAATAAATTGCATTAGTTTGTACTTACATCCTAATGATAATAATAGGAAGATGTCATATTTTAAAGATATTTAAGAGAAACAACATGCAACACTTGGTTATGACTTGTAAGTAGAGTGAGGGAGAGTCAGGGAAGTATCACATAAAAATGTAGAATAAGAAGGCATACTGGCCAGGCACGGTGGCTCACGCCTATAATCCCAGCACTTTGGGAGGCCAAGGCGGGTGGATCACAAGGTCAAGAGATCGAGACCAACCTGGTCAACATGGTGAAACCCCGTCTCTACTAAAAATATAAAAATTAGCTGGGCATGGTGGCGCAAGCCTGTAGTCCCAGCTACTCGGGAGGCTGAGGCAGGAGAATTGCTTGAACACAGGAGACGGAGGTTGCAGTGAGCTGAGATAGCACCACTGCACTCCAGCCTGGGTAACAAGAGCGAAACTCCTTCTCAAAAAAAAAAAAGGCATATACATATTAAGGCTCAGATCAGAATCAGAGGCCTGGACTGAATTAAAAAGCTGAGAGTTATTGAAATGTAGATCATGATTGGACAAATGGGGTTGAATAAGTGTCACTAGAGAGGGAGTATGATCTAACAAGAGCTTTGAAAAACTTTTGTTTTTAATATTTAATTATCAGTTAGAGAAAAATGAAGTACCACGTGTGATTGCTAATGAATGACCACACTAGCAGGAACAAAGCCACCTCAAAAGTGCAGTATAATGGAGGTCCATGAAAGACTGAAGTATTAAATACCATTCAGAATTGTTACACATTCTAAAAACTGTGCTTTGGATTTAACAACATAAAGAGGATTGTGAACCTTTAAGAAAGCTATTTTAGGTGTAGTAGAAGAACCAATCTTCAACAGATTGGAAAGCAAAGCAAGTGAAATAAGAAAAATATATGTATATATATGAAGTGTTTTTTTTTTTGTTGTTGCTTTTTGTTTTTAAGTTTGGCTGTTAAGAGAAAAATCAGCTACTATATGTGAGCAAGAAAAGGATATGGAATTAATAAGGATTTTGAGAGCTTGGGAAATTTGAACATATGTACATATTTGTGAAAAAGATTCACCCAAGAGTGCATAGAGTAAAAATTTCCTCAAGAGTCTGGAAGAGATATGTCTGTAGCACAGTAGATGAATTACATTTTTTCGGGAGAAAAGAACTTCATGAATATATAAAGGTGAGACAAGTGATTATAGGTAAGATTTTAGTAACTTTATAGTTTTGTAGTAGTAAGTAGAGAATAATAGCTTTGTTTTTTCTTCCCTGGGACATGGAATAAAATATCATATGCTGGGTGCTGAAACAGTTAAATAATTGAGAAGAAGAGATCCTCAAGTATGTCCAAATTTCTGGGAAGTCTCAGAAAGTGGATGAAGCAAGATCAAGTCCATGTAATCTGACACAATAGAATCACACTGGTAGGGGACTTTCCCACTTATAAACCACTTTCACAGATGTCATGTAAATAATCACGACAAATTCATTAGTTTAGGGCTCTCTGGCGTGATGTTTTCTCCATAGCAGCAAAATTTTAGATAAATTCTTATTTTTAAGGGTAACAAACCTCCAATTACTTACAGTAGTAAAAATGAGTGCTTTCACCTGCCTTCTATCTCCTCTCCTTCCTCTTCTTCTTCTTCTTTCTTTTCCTCTTCCTGTTGTTCTCC
>PVKV010029164.1:0-24013 GCA_004027835.1 Alouatta palliata | reverse complement strand
TAGGGACATGGATGAACCTGGAAGCCATCATCCTCAGCAAACTGACACAGGAACAGAAAACCAAACACCGCATATTCTCACTCATAGACGGGTGTTGAACAATGAGAACACATGGACACAGGGAGGGGAGCATCTCACACTGGGGTCTGTTGGGGACAACAAACGTTTTTTAAAGTTAATATTGTTTTTCCTCCAATAGTAATGATGATCGACCACCATAATGAAAGTCATAACCAAAAGCTAGAAGTTATTGAAACCTTCCTGCAAGCTAGGAACTATAGAGAGGGGTTGACACGCATTGTGTCAATGTCATCCTCACAACATCTTCTGAGGTTGGGACTGTTATTATCCCCATTTAAACAAAGAGGAAACTGAGGCTTAGACCTGGTAAACAGCTTGACAGAGATCATACAGTTGATATCTGATGAAACCAAAAATTAAGCCCCAAACCATTGGCTGTTATACCGAGAGTATAATTCACACATGGTAGTACAGAAAAGAAGAGAATAGATTTGAAATTCTTGATTTCTATTGAGACAGTAACCATTTAAATGGGAGCTATGGGCTTGTTCTGTCTTGCCCATAGTGGTAGAAAAGGAGAAGAGATTTACAGGAAACGCTGTCAAATAATTTGTCATTCCTGGAGGAACCATTTTCCTGTGACCACTGTGCCGAGAGGACATTCTTTCATGTCCAAATTCATAGAGACAAGATAGGCTGCTGTGAGTTTCTGAAGGGAGAAAACATCTCAGTAACAATTTTGAAAAGCAGTTTGTATAATGCCTAAGAGCACAAAAACCAGAGCCAAATTCTCTGGGTTCGGGTCCTGACCCCAGCGCATCCTAGCTGAGTTACCTTGGAAATGTTGCTTAGCCTCTCTATGCCTCCCTTTTCTAACCTGCAGAATTGAGACAATAATAGCACCTATTTTACTGAGCCATTGTGAGATTAAATGAGTTAACATTTGTCCAGTGGTTAAACATGCTTAGCACATAGTAAGACTATGCAGGTGTTGGCTATCACTAGTATCAACCTTGAAATAACCTGTTAAAGGTGTGAAGGATGCAGTTGACCAAAGATAGCATTGTTCACAATTCCCTGCCTGCGCACAAGTTCAGACTCAGACACTCTATGTATTTTGTTTTTACAGGTGTTTGGGATCTGCTTTTCACTTCTGTTTTCTCCCTTTGATATGATACTTCAGATCTGCTCTTGCCTGTCTGCCTCATTCTTAAGTGAACTGTGAATTGTTCCCTTGTTTTGTACCTATAATTATGTTTCAGTGAAGTTATTAACAAGACAATTCCCAGAAGCATAATACTCTAAAGCAGGGATCCCCAATCCCTTGGCCATGGACTGGTACTGGTTCATGGCCTGTTAGGAATCAGGCTGCACAGTAGGGGTGAGTGGCAGGCCAGTGAGTGAAGCTTCATCTGTATTTACAGCTGCTCCGCATTACCTGCATTACCTCCTGACCTCCGCCTCCTGTCAGATAAGTGGTGGCATTAGATTCTTATAGGAGCATGAGACCTATTGTTAACTGTACTTTCGAGGGATCTAGGTCGCGTGCCTCTTATGAAAATCTAATGGCCAATGATCCGTCACTGTCTCCCATCAACCACAAATGGGACCATCTAATTTCAGTAAAACGAACTCAGGGCTCCCACTGATTCTACATGATGGTGAGTTGTATAATCTTTCATTATATATTGCAATGTAATAATAATAGAAATAAAATGCACAATAAATGTAATGCACTTGAATCATCCAAAAACCACCTCCTGGCTCTTGTCATGTAAAAATTCTCCCATAAAACTGATCCCTGGTGCCAAAAAGACTGGGGACCTCTGCTCTAAAGTTACCATGACTACTTAGATGATACCATAATAGTTACAGAATCTAAGACTTCCACTTCTGAAGTGATCATCTGGTTCAATCCTCTACCTAAAAGATGGTTCAAGTTTATACTTTAAAATATTTGATAGGTAATCAAAGTAGAAACTTATTCTAAAACTGGAATTGTTCCTAGATAATTCTAGAACTTCAAAGGCTTAAAATAGGTCCATAGGAAATGCTTAACAATTATCAATTACCTTTTTAATAAGAGTGTTAGTATTAGTTTGAGTAACCCAAATCTTTTTCCTCCCAAGCCTGTGACTTCAAAAAAAAGTCAGTTGCCTTTTAAATGTCTAAATTGCAAAGTTCCAGCTGCATCTCTTTGCCATAAGTGTATCGATTTCCATGTGCCCCTCAGGCATTTCTGAATGTCCTGTGGGGCTGTCTTGTACCCTCAGGAACATGTGCCTTGTGGCACCTGTCATGTTCTCCTCCATCATGGAAATGCACCATCTCTAATTGCAGTTGATCTCTGTAATGACGCTGTCAAGTCTACTGCCTCCGGACTTCTGGAGAAGGGGCTCAAGTCTCAGTAGGGGTAAGACCAGGGCTTCACTGTGCATGGAAACAAGCTTTTCTGGAAGTTGTATGGAACAACAATAGGACGTAGAGTATGAGTTATCATTACTACCCCTGCCCAGTATGGCTCAGAGGCCACATATGCAGGCCCTTCTATGTCTGTCTAGCTCTTGGCTTGCTGCCTTGTCACCTGGGCATGTTGTCCTTCACCAAAAGGTGTGTCCCAGGTATCTCTGCACATCTCCACATCTACACCAACCACACTAGACCCTAGGGGAGAGGAGGGCATCCCTCCCATTCAAGCTATATGCACATATGTGCATGCTGTGAAAACACACACACACACACACACACACACACATACACATGAGTCTAAAGCTATTCCTTAAAACCCCATTTCCTATCACAGAAGAGGATTCTTCCAGAAGATTGAAAAGTGAGAATTCTATTTTCTTCTTATAGGAGCAGCATCCTCATATCAGGAGAGGTGGGTGGTCTTGCCCCCAAAGAAACAATTTCCATCAGAATATGTTGTTCCCAGACCCAGCTAGCACTGCTAAAATATTCAAGTTACATAGTCAGACCTCTGGATATCTCAGTCTGAACTATCTGAATTCAGGCATCAGTTTGGCACATTTTCATCTTTCCCTTGTTTATATTTCTAGGATTAAAAATTCCATTCTCTGCCTCAAGGTTAAATCCAAGTCTCCACTCATAGAACTTATACACAGTGTATTACTTTAATTAATTAACTAAATTTAATTTTTAAAGGTGAGAGGGCATACAGTCTCAGGGGATTCCTGTAGACAAGATAAGTGTGTACCCACTCAAACACACACATACACACGTACACACGTGAGGGAGTAAATTAGAGTGAGGCTACTAATAATTTGCCATAATGTCTTGAAAAAGAGTCTCTATAAACTTCTTCACAGGGAGATGGGCTAGCAGGCTATTCTAATAGTTTAGGTGTGAGGAGACGGTGACTCTGACAAAACGGGAGCAGTGGAGATGGAGAGGAGAAAGATTTGGGGTGTGTTTTTAAGGTAGAGTCAAAAGGTCTTACTGTCTAAACTGGATAAGGAAGTGTAAGGGGAAAAAAATTTATTTGGGGCCTGGGCAGTCTTGTGAATGGGGGTGCCATGGTACCAAGGTAGGGCACACTGGAAGAAGAGCAGGGTTGAAAGGGGAGGAGATGGAAGGGGTCAGTTAGGTTTGATTCTGGGCATGTTAAATTTGAGAAGGCTGTTGGTGACTGAAGCGGAAAGGTGACAGAGACAGGTGGGTCAGTCTGGAGCTCAAAGGAGTGGTAGAGGATTGAGCAAAGGACACTGAATGATAAGAAGGAGAACCAGGAGGAGTCAGTGTGCCAGAAACCAAGTGCAGAAAGTGCTTCAGGAGGAATAAAGTGATCAATGGTCCACACTGCTGAGAAAAGTCATGTCGAATCAGGACTAAGAGTTGACTATTACAGAATTTGTCAAGAGGAGAATAGTCCTACCTTGACCAAAGGGGTTTCAGTGGAGCGGAGCACAGGATGAAAACCCAAGGGAGAGAGACCTCACACCTACCATGTAAAGGAACCCATGGGGTCATCTTAGTGACATTTTCCCAACAGGCTCAGACTATAAGTCAGAATTGTGAATTCACACCAACTCTTCGTTTATTTCATAATCTTCGTCTTTAATATAGGCATGACATTTTGAGGGAAACATTTTCCTCACCAATAGACATAACTTTTTCACATCTTATAAAAGAACTATTTTTGCAGTTATTATAGCACAGGAAACATAGGATTTTTTTGGAAATGTCAGGTGTGAACGTCATTGCTAAAATTTAGAAGGAGAAGTGTTTGAATGATTATGAGGATGCTATTAGTCAAGCCACCATGAGACTAACCCCCAAGGTGTCAGATTGTGGGGGAGCCACCTGACCTGTGCCTTGCCCTCTTCTCTCCCTCTCCATCAGCTGATTACGGCCTGGCTGACTCACCCTTCCTAGGAAGTAGCTGGATTTTACACTCCTTAGAGGGGCTGGCACAACTTGGTGCATTGGCGCTGGAGCTGAGAATCCCCTGTCTGGGGACTAGCTGGAAAGCTGAGCTGCTGCCTAGTCATGTGGAGCCAGAGGGTATAAGTTGAGACCTATTTAAGGCATAAAATAGAAGAAAGAATCAGGAACCAAAGTGTGAAATCAAAAGGGGACCTAAGAGAAGAGAATATTCAGAAAATAAAAAAAAAAACAAATGGGAGATGGTGAAAAAATATTTCCTTTTTTGAGACAAAGCCTCCCTTTGTCACCCAGGCTAGAGTGAAGTGGCATGATTGTGGCTCACTGCAGCCTCAACTTCCTGGACTCAGGTGGTCCTTCTATGTCAGCCTCCTGAGTATCTGGGACCAGAGATTCACACCACCACACTTAGCTGATTTTTGTAATTTTTGTAGAGATGGGGTCCTGCCATGTTGTCAAGTCTGGTCTCAAACTCCTGAGGTCAGGAGATCTGCATGCCTCGGCCTCTCAAAGTGCCAGGATTGCAAGCATGAGCCACTGTGCTCAGCCGAGAAAAGATTTCAGAGAAGGAAGGAAGATGTATAAAGAAGCATTTTTATGTTTGCAGTGACCATCTGGCCCTTTAAAGGGACCCCTGAAAGACGATTACCTGTAGTAATAGTATTGGAAAGGCCAGGCACAGTGACTCATGCCTGTAATCCCAGCGTTTTGGGAGGCCAAGTTGGGAGGATTACTTGAGCCCAGGAGTTTGAGATTAACCTGGACAACACAGCAAGACCCCATCTCTAAAAGTAATAAAAAAGAAAAAGAAAATAAATAATAGCATTGGAGAAAAGGCTCATTGATATCTTATAAGATTATCCCATAGAATCAAATGTGTGCTTTCTGGAATGTCTATAGGTTGTATTGAGTCCCTCAGATGGGTATATTGACATCCTAAACTCTGCTATGTGTGAATGTGACCCTCTTTGGAAGTAGATGTAATCAGGTTAAGATGAAGTCCTATTAGAGTATGGTGGGCCCCACTCTAATGTGACTGGTGTTCTTATGGTAAGAGGAATACTTAGACACAGACAAACACAGAGGAAAGATGGCCATGTGGAAATGGGGTAGAGATTGGAGTTGTACAGCTGTTAACCAAGAAGGCTTGGGCTACCAAAAACTGAAAGTGGCAAGGAAGGGTCCCCACCTAGAGGCTTCAAAGGGAGCATGACCCTCCCAACAACTTACTTTCAAACTTCTGGCCTCCAGATCTATGAGAAAATAAATGTCTCTTGTGTTAAGCCACTCAGTTTGCACTACTTTGTTATGGCAGCCCTTAGGAAACTAAGTGAAGAACTACAGACTGCTTTTTAAATTTTATTTATTTATGTCAGTAGGTTTTGGGGGAGCAGGTGATGTTTGGTTACATGAATCAGGTTCTTTAGAGGTGATTTGTGAGATTTTGGTGTACTCATTACTGGAACAGTGTACGGTGTACCCAATAAGTAGTCTTTTCTTTTTTAAATTGAGTTAGAGTCTCATTCTGTTGCCTAGGCTGGAGTGCAGTGGTATGGTCTCGTCTCAAGTGATGCTCCTGCCTCAGCCTTCCGAGTAGCTGGGATTACAGATGTGCACCACCACGCCTTGCTAAATTTTTTTCCTGTGTTTATTTTTAGTAGAGACAGTCTCACCATGTTGGCCAGCCTAGTCTCAAACTCCTGACCTCAGGTGATCTGCCTACCTTGGCCTCCCAAAGTGCTGGGACTACAGGTGTGAGCCACCACCCCCAGCCCAATGTGTAGTCTTATCCTTACCCCACTTCCATTCTTTCCCTGAGTCCCCAAAGTCTATTATATCATTCTTATGCCTTTGCACCCTTATAGCTTAGCTTAGGTTTGATTTTCCGTTTCTGAGTTACTTCACTTAGAATAATGGTCTCCAATTCCAGCCAGGTAGCTGTGAATGCTATTATTTCATTCCTTTTTGTGACTGAATAGTATTCTATGGGGTATGTGTGTGTGTGTGTGTGTGTGTGTCTGTGTGTGTGTGTAAATTTCTTTATGTACTCATTGGTCAGTGGACATTTGGGCTGGTTCCATATTTTTGCAATTGTGAATTGTGTTGCTATAAACACGCACACGCAAGCATCTTTTTCATGTAATAATTTCTTTTCCTGTGGGTAGATGCCCAGTAGTGGGATTGCTGGATCAAATGGTAGAACTACAGACATTTTTTGACCTGTGATGTGTGTAAATGTGTATAATAAAGTTTTCTACTACTTTTAAAAATGTCTACCAAGATGGCAGTTTAAAAATCTCAACTCAGAAAAAAGTACACAAAATTCCAATCAATGCCTATATTTATTTTTCCCCAAGTAATTAGACAAATTGAAGGTGGAGGGGGAGGCTAGCTTCACTTGATTTCCAGTGAATAGTGCTGATGAGTCAGGACCATTACATCTCTCAGAAAATGCCCTGTAAAAAGCAAAATCTGAGTGTTGTGTTTACTAAAGTGATACCATATGTTGGTTGATTAACAAGTTGTCAGAATATTAGAAGTTCTTGGCTGATTGCAAGAAGGAGCATCTGTTTGCTGGATCCTTTATCTAATGTGTGTACAGATAGCACCAGGTCTGGCACTTTTCCTAAATACCAGATATAAATTCCTGTAGTATTTAGCCTTTAGAGAGTAGCACCGATGTACAGCTAGAGTTGAAGATGTTTATTCTGAGGAGAGCAAATGAAGTAAGGCCAGACAAAAGGATAAGTGTGCATATGAGAGTATGTCATTTAGCATTGTTTTACCATTATCTCTGACATCATGTACCACAATGAGTGTTTACTTGAATGTCACTTGCATAGGGATTTAGGAAAAAGAAAATCAGAAAAATCTTTTTTAGAGCTGTTTATTGTTTTATCTGTTGATGGAATTTAATAGTGCTTTATTTGTATAAAGTGACTTACAGTTTATAAATGCTTTCACATCGAATTCTCACAACCTTGTAAAGAAGGCAAGGAATCCTATCCCCATTTCATGATGAAGAATCTGCGGTTGAGTTGGGATACGTCCATCTGGCTTAAACATGGTGAAACCAGGACATAAAGCCAGGTCTTCTGAGGTGCTATGATGGGATTTGCTCAGGGTGAAATTCTGGAATTTTCCTTTGTAATTTCTTGCACCTGTTCTCCACCACCTTTGATAACAGCCAGCCACTATGTATTAGATTGTACCATTTTAATTTTAGCTAGTAGATTCCTTTTCACTGCCCATCAAAGCAGACATAAAATAAGTAAAGGGGGAAAAGGGACTTTTCTTATGTTAACTGAGTTCAAAGTTAAAATTACATTTCAGTTGTTTCATTTCCTTTGAAGTTTCTCAGAACCCATGATCTTAAAACTAAGTGGCTCTGTGATATGATATGCATTTTACCTTTTTCTTTAGTCTGAGTCTTTTTGTTCTACAACATACAGGAAGACTACGTTATGGAGATTTTTTTTAATGTTTCAGGAAATGGGACATATTAGGAAAAACAGAGGATTTTTTTTAAGTATCCCAAAGTTTAGTTATTTATTTAAATCATAAGTCAGATGTCACTTTTGGGCATTTCTTCCTATCATTCATTTGCTTAATGTAGGGGAGGAAAAAACAACTTCTTCTTTACCCTTTTAGATTCAGTGGCTGGGGTCTGTGAATTAAACTGACATAAGACAATTAACACGAGAAAGTGTTTATCTCCCATGTACACAGAGGGCCTCACATAAAAAAAAAGTAAAAACCTTCAAAAAGTACTTAGGCATTAATGCTTGTATACCATTTTAACAAAGGGCAAAAAATTCTGGATAAGTGACAAGACAAAATAAAAGGCTTTTGGGCTTCTGATATGGTTTGGATATGTGTCCCCACCCAAATCTCACGTTCAGTTTTAATCCCTAATATTGGAGGTAGAGTCTGATAGAGGTGATTGGATCATGGGGGTGGTTTTTAATGATTTAGCACCATCCCCCCACAGTGCTGTCTCATGATAGACTTCTTGTGAGATCTGGTTATTTAAAAGTGTGTGGCACCTCCCCCCATCTTCCTCCTGCCCTGGCTATGTGAAGATGTGCCTGCTTCCCCTTTGCCTTCTGCTGTGATTGTAAGTTTCCTGAGGCCTCCACAGTCATGCTTCCTGTACAGCCTACAAAACCATGAACCAATGAAACCTCTTTTCTCTTTAAACTGCCAGTCTCAGGAATTTCTTTCTTCTGGGTTTTTTTTTTTTTTTTTTTTTTTTTTTTTTTTTTTTTTTTTTTTTTTTTTTTTTTTTTTGTCTATTTGTTTTTTTTTTTTTGTTTTTTGAGATGGGGTCTCACTCTGTTGCCCAGGCTGGAGTGCAGTGGAGTGTTCTTGGCTCACTGCAACCTCCGCCTCCCAGGTTCAAGTGATTCCCAAGCCTTAGCCTACTAAGTAGCTGGGACTACAGGCATATGCCACCACATCTGGCTTATTTTTTTTGTATTTTTAGTAGAGATAGGTTTTACCATGTTGGCCAGGCTGGTCTTGAACTCAGCCTCAGGTGATCTACCCACCTTGGCCTCCCAAAGTGCTGGGATTACAGGCATGAGCCATCATGACCAGCCCAGGAATTTTTTATAATAGTGCAAGTATAGACTAACACAGCTTCTAAGTGCAACAAATTGTAGGAAAGTAAGTATATGGAGGAAACTAATGGAAGATACAGATTATTTAATTAGTTTTATTATACAGACTCAAGTTATTACAATCTTCAGTGATAAGAGTTATCTCCTCTTCCTGGTATGCAATGTATCCCTTGCTTTTAGGCAGAAATAGGGGTAACTGAGAGTTCCTTCTGTATCTTCTGTTTCTCAATTACCTTCAACTCAGAATAATGCTTATGCCAAAGTGGCCTCTTTTAAGATGGCTTACTCTGCTCACCTTCATTAACTTTGAGGGCCTCTACAGTCAGGTTCTTCCCTATCTTTCCAGCTATATTCCCAACATTTTAACTTCTAAACCTTTTTTGTTTGTTTGTTTTTCAGAGACAGGGTCTCGCTTTGTCACCCAGGCTGGAGTGCAGTGGCACAATCTTGACTCACTGCAACCTCCAGCTCCTGAGTTCAAGCGATTCTCCTGCCTCAGCCTCCTGAGTAGCTGTGATTACAGGTGCGTACCACCATAACTGGCTAATTTTTGTATTTTTAGTAGATGCTGGGTTTCACCATATTGGCAAAATACTGTATTTCTTGCTCTACACTTTCCTTCCTCTGAACTCATATACTCATACTCATCTCTCTGCAATAGCATTTCCTTTCCTCTTCTCCTTCCCAACCTTACCCATCCTTCAACTCAAGTTTAAACTTATTTTCCTATTTCAGCGACTCTGCAGACCTCCAGCTATATCAAGTGGCTTTTCCTTCCAAATGTTTTGAAGATACGTATCATTGTCTGAGGAATTAATTTCACAATCTGTTACTTAGTCCTTCAGATTTTCTGTAGTTGTGTTGTTTTAACAGTTATGTAAGTCTTCTATTGTTATTTAATTTATCACATTTTGCTCCCTTTTGTGTCTTTAACCTCAGTTGTGCTTCTCTCCCTTGTTCTCTGTATCCTGGAGTATTGCTTTCCAAAGTGTGAGTCAAGAACAGTCTGAGTCAAAATTCATCCCCTATTGTTGTTGAAAAGATAGGGTCTGGATACTGATAATGAATCAGAAAAATTGGCTTCCCAAACGATTCCTCTGCATAGTGAAGTTTATGAATCATTGATGTAGACAACACATGTTACTCATTCATTTATCCATGAAACAGCTATTTGAGCACACGTTAAGTACTAGGTACCTGAGATACAGTAGTCAGTCAGGCAGACTGTCCTTGCTATCTTGAAATTTCTCATTTAGTTTGGAAAACAGACTTGAGATATGATGTGGGTTACAAAATAGAGATGTAAAGAGCTGTGGAAATATCTGAGAGAGGAATCTAATCTGTCAGGTGCAGGTATCAGGGAATACTTCCTAGAGGATATGGAGTTGAGACCTAGAGAGAAGTAGGACCTGGCTAGATCAAGTGAGAGACGGGAGGATGAAGGGCAAAAGGAATCGCCTGTAGAAAGCCTCCAAGGTGGGAAAGAGCATGCCCTCTTCTTTAGAGGGACAGGAGACAAGGTCAACCTGATTTGAGTCTCCAGGTCAAGGGAAAAAAGTGATAGGAAGAAGAGCTAGGGAGGTAATGCATGACTGGATTATGCCAGGCTTTGAGGCCATGATAAGGAGTTTGAAACTTCCTAAGGGTAGTAGGAAGCAGTTAAAGGAGAACAGCTTGATCAGTTTTGTCATTCAAAATATTTCAGTTCTAGAAGGGAACAAGAATGTACCTGCAAAAATAATTAAGGGGCAAAATGTAATTTTCCAGGAGAAAGAAGATGTTAGTTTTGTCCAGGTTGGTGGTAATAGGAAGGATTCAAATGGTACTTAGGAAATAGATTAGATGAAATTTAGTCATTAATTCCTTTTTCAGTGAGAGAAAGTGAAGTGTCAAGGATGTCTTTGATTTTTGTTTTAATAACATTTTGTGGAACCATATAACACTGAGGACTAGGTTTTAAGGACAAAAGTTCAGTTCTGGGTACACACATTTTGGGGAACCTACAGAGCATGCAGGTGGAGCATGCATGTACCTTTTCATATTTCCCATGGAAGGGGGAATTTTAAGTGGGCTTTGGGAGAATTGTAGAATTTAGATGAGCACCAATGGGATCCAGTAAAAGGACCACAAATGTGCTTGTCCATCAGGGGGGTACCTTTGTATCTTTTTTCTTACTTGATGCTTAGTGATGCACTGAATTCATAGTTCTATATTTTTAATCCATCTTCAACAATGACTGTGTTGGCTGGGTGCAGTGGCTCACACCTGTCATTCCAGAACTTTGGGAGGTTGAGGCTGGCAGATCACTTGAAGCCAGGAGGTTGAGACCAGCCTGGCCAATATAGTGAAACCTCACCTCTCCTAAAAATACAAAAATTAACCCAGCATGGTGGCATGCACCTGTAATTCCAGCTACTTGGGAGGCTGAGGCAGGAGTATCGCTTGAACCCAGGGCAAAGGCTGCAGTGAGCCCAGATCACACCACTGTACTCTAGCCTGGGCAACAGAGCAAGACTCCGTCTCAAAAAAAAAAGGAAAGAAAGAAAGAAAGAAAACTGACTGTGTCCTCCAAGAAGATTATGATGGCTTTGACTGTTTGTTTGTTTTCATTTTGTTTTGTCATAAAGTGATTTGGGTCAATCAGGCTCTTTGCATGGATTGTATTTATGTTTGGTCCTTTTGTTGGGAGTGAGCTAAGAGTAAGAATATATGTTCTTTAAAGTTAATATGTAAACATGACATATTTTTCTTAATGTAGGGTATTAATCAGTTATGGGTAAGTTCAGACATACTTGAGGATATAAGAGAACTTCCATGAAGAGAACAGAATAAGTGAAAGCAGAACTGTATCTTTTTGTGCTAAAATTGTAGTGTTGCTCGTAAACATGTTTGGAGAGGGATTTTAGTAGATGATTTGCAAGAATGAGTTGGTCTTTGATAAAAATACACTCTAGTTATGCAAGGGGCTATGGTTTGAACATGATTTATTTGTCCCCACCAAAATGCATGTTAAAATTTGATTCCCAATATGGCTGTGTTAGGAGATGGGACATAGTGAGAAGTGTTTAGGTCATAGATGTGGGATCCCTCATGAAAGGTTTAGTGCCATTCCTGTGGTACTGAATGAATTCTTGTTCTGAAAGGACTGAATTAGTGCCCACAGAGTGGGTTGCTATAAAGCTGGGACACCCCTCAGGTTCTCTCTTCACACACGTCTGCTTCACCTTTGACCTTCTCTACCATGTATGACACAGCACAGAAGTCCTCGCCAGAAGCCAGAGTCATACCCTTGAACTTCCCAGCCTGCAGAATGGTGAGCTAAATGAATTTCTTTTCTCTATAAATTACCCAGTTTCAGGTATTCTTTCATAGCAACACAAAAGAGATTAAGACACATTTCATAGAACTATTCAAATATAGCCAAATTTCCAAGAAAGAGGAGTAGATTCTCCTTCTGCTCCTTTTCCTCTGATTGTCCTTCCCCTCTTTCTGTTAGTCATCTGCTTCTCATTCATCTTCAGAAAAGAGAACAATGAAAAAAAGACGGTGGGGCTAAATTACTCTGTGTCCTAAAAATAATTCCCCCAAATCATTATTCGCTATGTTTTGAAAATTATACAAAAGGCTTTATAACTAAGCATAAATAATAGAATGTAAAAGTAGGTCCTTTGCTTGTCCTCATGCATTCCAGTAGGAGAAATCCTTCCACACCATTCCTGAGCAATTCTCAACTAGCCTCTGCTTGATTATTCTTAGCAGCGGGGAACTCCCTCTCTATTTTAGGAATCAACCATTTTTTTCCCACTAAATGTGATTAGACTGAATCTTTCCTAAAAATGAATCAAAATTAGTCTACCTTGTGGAATGGTTCTGCACCTCACAGCAACACAGAAGAAATCTATTCTATATGCTTCATGACAGCCTTTCAAATATTTTAAGACAACTGACATGTCTCTTCAAGTCCTCTCTTCTGCAAACTAAATATCCCCAATTCCCTCAAATACATTTCTTATAGAACACAGTGTCTGCATTCTTCACCACCGTTACAAAAACATAGCTCCTCTGTGCCCTCCCAAAGGACAATCACCCCTTTCTGAGTGACACTCATACTCTGGACAGCACCATCTGCAGTAGCACAGCTGCCTCTTGGTTATCCCTGTGTTTGCTTTTAATGACAAACACTTTAGCTTTCAGCAGAGCCAGTGAGTGGAGACTTAGGGAGGTGTGCTGCTTTTAAAACTCAGGCTTTCCAGGGTGGGTGGAATGTGTAGGTATGGTTTCTAAGAGAAGTGGTTTTTCATTTGTGGGTCTTGAAATGGGCTGAATCCTAGCGGAATCACTAGGTAATACATGGGAGGGGTTTTAAATTTCATCAGAATAAACTGGGAAGGTATCTCCCCTTTTTCACTTTTTAGGTGGCAGTTGTACCTTCATCTGCTTTTAAGAACAGCTGTTGTAACAGATGTTCATTTTAGACGGTATCTTTTTTTAAAATAAACCCAGCAAATCCTTTTCATAAAGAGATGTTTATGAAAGTCCAAAACTTTTTTCGAATGCAAATAAGCTATGATTTGTGCAGCACCTTCAGACTATCACCCACACAGACTAAGCATCTGCACAGCACACAGTCCTCAATTATATGTTATGGAGGATTTCCCATGAAGCCTGAGCCCCATGTTTGCCTCTAGAAACTTTCAGTGCACTGACTGCTGTCCAGCAGCAGGATTCTAGCCCATGGGGAGGCCACTGGTCAACAGAGCAGTGCTAGGAGAAGCAGGAAAGCTGGCTGCAAGACTGGCAGTGTTCAATTCAAAACCAGGAGCACAGGATTGTCCCTTTTTCTAGCTTTCCTTTCTGCCAGATTTTTGGATCTGGCCCCATAGGTGGTCATTCAAACCAGACAAAGTTTTTATACTTGGAAATCACAGGTGTGCTGGAGAAGTCTGCTCTTGGTTGGTACAGGGACGGAAAACTATATTATCTCAGAAAAAGATATATATATGTTTCTCTCATTACATATAGTATCTAATATAGACATTTATAAACTATATGTTTCATATGTAAAAAGAGAAAGAGATGCACAGGCTGAATTTTTTTAAATCAATAAAAGTTCTACCTGAAATGAAACAGGACACCCTTAAGAAGAGACTCCTCTTACTAGTCTCTGTTCTCCTCTAATCTCTCATGTAGAAGGGGAAATTCTTTGCTAAAGGGAGAACTCTCAGAATCACCATTTACCCAACTGTCACTGTTGTAGAAGTCTTTGTACTTCCACTATATATATGTAGTAAAACCCACAGGTAACCTGTAGGATAAGGAATTCCAGTTGGGGTAAGTTACAAGTACATCCAAGGACACCACTCAGTTCCACAGTTTGGTTGCTTAAGGCTTACCGAGGATCTCTTTCAAGATGTTTGCTTCAGCATCTCCTTGCAAGTCCTCAAACTCTTCCTTTTTTGTAACTATCTGTTATTTTATTACTTTTAATTTATTTGAATTAATCCATGCCCATGATTTTTAAAATCAAAGCTTACTAAATCATTCTCCTATTACCTGATTCACCAGCTTTAAAGAATCGACTCTTGGCCAGGTATGGTGGCTTAGCCCTATAATCCCAGCACTTTGAGACTGCGGGAGATGGATCACTGGTGAGACCAGCCTGGCCAACATGATGAAAACCCGTCTCTACTAAAAATGCCAAAATTCACCAAGTGTGGTGGCAGGCACCTGCAATCTCAGCTACTCTGAGGCTGAGACAGGAGAATCACTTGAACCTGGGAGGCAGAGGTTGCAATGAGTGGAGATCCCGCCACTGCACTCCAGCCCTGGAGACAGAACAAGACTGTATTTAAAAAAAAAAAAAAAAAAAGACTCTCCATTTGAAAAATGAGGAAAATCAACATATTTACTCTAATTTCTGTCTTCCCTTCCCTTCCATTCCCAACCCATGTTAGCAGTATTATTTTTAAATGGTCATTGCTCTTAAAACTTAAGTTCTGAAATGATCATTCCTATGGTTGCCTTATTTTTCGTTTTAGTATTAAGTGGGTTCAGTCCTCACAGCAGCCCTTTTGCCCTGACTTTTTCAATTTTCTGTTGGATGACTAGGGTTTGATCTTCCATATTTTCTCAAAAGGGCTCATGGGAACTATTTTCCTGAGCATTTAAATTTGACAGTCCTCTGGCTTTATACTTGGATGACAGTGTTGAGCATAAAATTCTTGAGTCATACTTTATAGCTCTAAAGACTTTGTGTCTATTATCCACTGCCTTCCAGAATTGACTTTTTCTCACATACGATTTGACCTGTACCCATTTTTTTTTTCTTAGCCTGTATTTCAATGTAATTCAATGCATGTCTTTTACTGCAGTAAAGCTTCTTGAATTATCTTCGGATATAATTACACTTTTTCCTCTTCCAATTACTTGGTTTTCTTCACTGACACCTATTACTTAGAAGGTAGATCTTTGTTATGTCTCCCATCTACACATGTTTAATCTGACCAGATACAGTGGTTCATGCCTATAATCCCAGCACTTTGGGAGGCTGAGGCAGGTGGATCTCCTTAGGTCAGGAGTTTGAGACCAACATGGTGAAACCCCATTTCTCCTAAAAATACAAAAATTAGCTGGGCGTGGTGGCAGGTGCCTGTAATCCCAACCGCCCCAGAGGCTGAGGCATGAGAATCTCTTGAACCTTGGAAGCAGAGGCTGTAGGGAGCCGAGATGGTGCCACTGCACTCCAACCTGAGTGACAGAGTGAGACTTTGTCTCAATAATAATAATAATAATAATGTTTTTCACTCCCTTTTCTCCCCCGCAGATTATTTTATTCAGTTTCCTCAAATGTACACTCTGTGACTCAGGCTATGCTTTTCGGCATCATCTCTTCTGCTCTAATCCTCCTCCAATGGTGCCCCATTTTTATGGTGGTTTTATTGATCTGCCTTTGAGACTCTCCACGCAGCCCTGGTCTGCCATCCTGACCATTGTCCCTCAGATCTGTTCATAAACAACCGCAGAAAACCCCGATTATAGATTCTGGTTATAGACCCCATCTTTGACTCAGTTTTTCCTAACACGAGCTTTCTCTCCTGTCGCTTGTTACAACATCCTGGGTCCGCTGCCTCCCTTTCTCTCATCCTTTTCTCTTTTGTATTTGCTCACATCACCTTTGTGGCTGACTGAGCTAATGGCAATTAATCTGCTCAGAATTTCTCCCTCTTCACTGCTTCCCAGGTCATTTATTTCCTTTCTCAGTCCAGAGAGTCCAGCTTCCAAAAAAATGTCACTGCTCTATACTTCTCTTTCTCTCTTCACTCATTAATATGTTCTGCACTTTTAATTCATTTCCACTTGGCTATAAAGCATCATAACTATCAGCAGAGAAAAGGGAACCAGTGCCCTTGGAGATTCAGCATGCAGTCCTGAGGGGGTGGGCCTCTGCATGCCATTTCTTTGAACTCCAGTATTTTATCTTAGAAAATAAAGCAATAGGCTGGGCATGATGGGTGATGCCTGTAATACCAGCACTTTGGGAGGCCAAGGTGGGCAGATCACTTGAGGTCAGGAGTTCAAGACCAGCCTGACCAACATGGAAAAACCCCAACTCTACAAAAAATACAAAAATTAGCTGTACATGGTGGCAGCCTGTAATCCCAGCAACTCAGGAGGCTGAAGCAGGAGAATTGCTGAAGCCTGGTAGGTGGAGGTTGCAGTGAGCTGAGATTGTACCACTGCACTTTAGCCTGGGCAACAGAGAGAGACTCTGTCTTGAAAAAAAGAAAAGAAGGCAATAATTTCATCCAACACCATAATATCCATGTTTGTTTTAAATATGTTTATTTGCAGTGTTTTAAGTGACTTACCTCTTGAATTAATTAACTCCCTTCATTCCGCCTTGAAACCTCAAGTAAAAGTGAAGCCTCAGAAAAAGAAGCCATAATGCTATCGAGTTTTTCAATACTTTCTGTCATGCCCCTGGAAATTCTCAGGGGTAGAGGATCACAGCCAGGGACAATCTTGTACAAGTATGATTGGAGGCTGGATGCGGTGGCTCATTCCTGTAATCCCAACACTTCGGGAGGCCAAAGTGAAAGGATTGTTTGAGGCCAGGAGTTTGAGGCCAGCCTGGACAGCCTAGTGAGACCCCATCTCTGCAAAATGAAAAGTTTTAAAATTAGCTGGATATAGTGGTGCATGACTATAGCCCGAGATACTAGGGAGACTGTTACAAGAAGATTGATTGAGCCCAGGGGTTCAAGGCTGCTGTGGTCTATGATCATACCACTGCACTCCAGCCTGGGTGACTGAGTGAGACTCTGTCTCTATTTAAAAAAAAAAAAAAAGTATGTTTGGACACAAAGGGTGTGATCTAATGGTAATAAACCAGGGGGAACTTAGCAAGGCCTGTTTGTTCAGATTCTTCTTGACCTGTCTTTGTGGCATTCCTCTCCTCTGGGTATAATGCAAGATATTTGACACTTAGCGATCTTATGAGCTATTTTCAGGAGAGGTCAGTTGGAGAATTCCTGTATGGCTGGATCTTAAACAGAAAGACTGGGGAAAGTCAAAGCTAGTGACCTGCAAGGTACCGTAGTTTGGGGTAACATGTTTTGCATCCCAATACCGAGAAATAGTAAAACAGCAAGTGGGAGGAGATTTTACATGCAAGTCCTATGCAGTAGCCATTTCTCATCCTTACTTCGAAAGCCTGAACTTCCCCAAGCAGCTTATCGTGTATTAGGGACTAGCCTGAGCCTTCTTCAACTCAGAGCTTGCCTCATAGTAGAATGGTCAGCAGCCCTAAACTCCCGCGGGCTTTAGAAGTTAGGGCTTTCCCATAGCAGGATTGCCCCGGTTGACAAACACAAGGAGTCCAAAAATTTTTCCCACCCACACATTCCCTCATATGTCCTGGGAGAACCCAGTGCTATCTAGGAATTCCAGAATTAGAACAAGCCACGGAGGATATCCTGTTTAAGGGAAGCAGGCTGCTGACCAGTTATTTTCTTAACACCTTTCCATCCTTTGGCACCTACTCCAGGAAATGCCAGCCAGAACTCTCCAATTAGCTACCATATGGATAGAATCTATAAGAAGAAAATGTGTAATCCGTATCAGTTACATGCTCCGAAGAGCAGATGATTCCATTAGGATAAAGGGATAACCAGGACATGGGTTTGTCATGCTTAAAAAATTATCAGAGGCTAGGCACGGTGGCTCACACTTGTAATCTCAGCACTTTGGGAGGCCGAGGTTGGCAGATCATTTAAGCCCAGGAGTTCAAGACCAGCCTGGGTAACATGGTACAACCCCATCTCTATACAAAATACAGAAATGACCTGGGCAAGGTGGTGTGCACCTATGGTACAGGCTACTTGGGAGGCTAAGGTAGGAGGATGGCTTGAGCCCAGAAGGTGAAGGCTGCTGGGAACTGAATTGCGGCACTCCATCTTGGGTGGTACAGTGAGATATGTTCTGTTCTTTTCCCCTCCGTAGCAGGGAAACGATTTCATTGCTAGCTTCATGGTTGAGACACATGTAACAAAGGACTTATTAGCAAGAGAAAAGTATACCAATTTACTTTTATTTTTTTGGAGACAGAGTCTCACTCTGTTGCCCAGGCTAGAGTGCAATGGCACAATCTCAGCTCACTGCAACCTCCGCCTCTTCATTGTGTCTCAAAAATATACAAAATAAAAGAGTCTAATTTTTTCATAACAAAGTTTTACTCTATTTAATGTGATTTAAAGACCTGCATTCCTTTTTTTTTAAAGATGGGGTTTCACCATAACGGCCAGGCTGGTCTTGAACTCCTGACCTCAGGTGATCCACCCACCTCGGCCTCCCAAAGTGCTAGGATTACAGGCGTGAGCCACCACGCCCAGCCAAGACCTGCATTCCTGACTATTAATCTAGTCAGGAATAAGAAACAATTAACGGGCACGATAGGAAAGTTCCCCATTCAGGAGAGTTATATGAGGTTTGAAATTCCTGCAAAAATCAGACATACTATTTGACAGTACAATGGGGTGACTAAAGTCAGCAGTAACTGGATTGTACCTTCATGTAACCGCACTGTTTGTGATACAAAAGGTAAATGCTTGAGGGGACGAATGCCCCCTTCTCCATGATGTGATTATTTCGCACGGCATGCCTGTGTCAAAACACCTCATGCACCCCAAAAATATATATACCTATTCTGTACCCCCCAAAATTAAAAATTTTGAAAATAAAAATTTTTGCAAAAGCAACCCAGAAGAGGATCAGGCATGGAGGCACTGAAACTGTAATGCGGAAAAGATTCATTGATGGCTTCATGTTTGAGACATGTGTAACAAAGGACTTATTAACAAGAGAAAAGCACAAAAGTTTACTTTGTTTTTTTTTTTGAGATAGAATCTTGCTGTGTTTCCCAGGCTGGAGTGCAGTAGTGCAATCTCAGCTCACTGCAACCTCTGCCTCCCAGGTTCAAGCAATTTTCATGCCTCAACCTCTCTAGTAGCTGGGATTACAGGCACCCACCACCATGCCCAGCTAATTTTTATATTTTTAGTAGAGACGGGGTTTTGCCATATTGGTCTGCAACTCCTGATTTCAAGTGATCCACCCTCCTTGGCCTCCCAATGAGTTAGGATTACAGGCATGAGCTACTGCTCCCAGCCACAAATTTAGTTAATGTAACTTTGAGTTGACACAAGAGCCTTCAGAAAGGAAGACCCAAAGAAAGGTGAATGTGTGTATGTTTACACATAAGTCTGAGGAAGAGCAGAACAGCTATGCAGAAGTGTGATTAGAAGATGAAAGGAAGTGATCTAATGAATGAACTTGAGGACTCAGTAAGGCCTGTTTGTTCAGATTTTTCTCTCTATCCCTGTATCTTCAGAGACAAGGATGCTCCATTCTTCCTCTCACATGAGGGTCTTGCCACCTGCTTCAGCAGGGAAGGGAAAGGGGAAGGTGAAAGAGACCTTCCTGCTTCTGCTGTTTTCTCAATGCCAAGGTATCATGTTTGGGCGGTAGTTTTCTCTGGACCCTATAAAAGCAAATATTGTGACCTTTCCAGTGCCATCCCCACACGGTTAAGTGCTTCACAGCCCACTTGTTCATGGCCCAGGCTTCTAAAAGAAGTACATTTGGGACAGATGGCATGGGGCCAGGAGATGGCCCTCCAACTTCAGTTAGAGGTCATGCCCAGACCAGGACTCTTGAGGTCCCTTAAAGGGTGGAGAAACACACAGGACCCGATTAATTCACTCTGCATATGTGACTAGAGGTGACATTTACAAGGGCTGGGGTGACGCTTACAGCAAGACCTTGGGAAGTTTATGTTATTTTGTGTGTATTTATTTCATATTTTGAGACAGGGTTTTGCTCTGTCACCCAGGCTGAAATGCAGTGGTGCAATCATAGCTCATTGCGGCCTTGAACTCCTGGGCTCAAGCAATCTTCCTGCCTCAGCCTCTGAGTAACTGGGACTACAGGCATGTGCCACCACGCCCAGTTAATTTCTAAATTTTTTTTGTAGAGACAGAGTCTTGCTATGTTGCCCAGGTTGGTCTTAAACTCCTGGGCTCAAGCAATCTTCCTATCTCAGCCTCCTGAGTAACTGGGACTATCGGCATGTGCCACCATGCCCAGTTAATTTAAAAATTTTTTGGAGAGATGGGGTCTTGTTATATTGTCCAGGCTGGACTTAAACTCCTGGGCTTAAGTGATCTTCCCACCTCGGCCTCCCTCTTCTAAAGTGTTGCGATTACAGGCATGAGCCACCACACCTAACCTAAGCTTACACTATTAGTGGCTAAAATGCTCTGGCTTCTTAAAGTTCCCTTAAGTAACTTTTCACTAGTCTCAAACAAATCTTGTAACTCTCGTCTTATAGGCGTCCTCCTGACTTATCCGGAGAGAAAATCTGCTATGAAGTGACAGTCTGATATAAGATATTATACCAGATATTATACATTCAATTTCAGTAGCTACTTGGCAAAGCGTTCCTCCCTGATCCGAATGTAGCCCTGTGTAGACAATGGGGTCTCTGCTGTCCTATCTCTGGCCATCTGTCCTGCTCAGTTATAAACACAGTGTTAGATGTTTCTTCATCTTCCCCACAGTGAGACAGATAATACGTGTCTTCCTTTATCTACAGGGAAGAACTCTCTAAATTGTTGCTCTCTAACCTGAGCATGAACGATGGTCTAAATTGTTTCTTCTTGAGGAAATAAATGAGCTGTCCCATGCCGCACTGCGCGAATCCAGATAACTCCATCTGTGTCAACAGTAGATGAGGAAGGTCTTCAATTCTCAACATTTGACATGTTAGAGTAGATCACAGTACTCAAGGATTTTTTTTTTGTATGATCCTCATCTTCAGCTTTTTCTTCACACACACATACACACACACACACACACACGAGCAGTAACGTACATGTACGTGTATTTTGGTTTCTTCATGTGGAAATAATTTAAAATAGCCTGGGTGCAGTGGCTCACGCTTGTAATCCCAGCACTTTGGAAGGCCTAGGTGGGTGGATCACCTGTGGTCAGGAGTTTGAGACCAGCCTGGCCAATATGATGAAACCCCATCTTTACTAAAAATACAAAAATTAGCCAGGTGTGGTGGCGCACACCTGTAATCCCAGCTACTCAGGAGGCTGAGGCACAAGAATTGCTTGAACCAGGGAGGTGGAGGTTGCAGTGAGCCAAGATTGCACCACTGCACTCCAGCCTAGGCAACAGAGTAAGACTATCTTAAAAGAAAAAAAAAAAATCATCTCTAAGGAGCCTAAAAATAATTTGCCAAACTGTCTGTGAAATCTTTCCCACCAATCTTGGCCTTCATTTTGATTCCCTCCCTTCTTCTTCCCCTCCCTCCATTCCTCCCTTCTTCCCTTTCTCCCCTCCTTCCTTCTTCCTTCCCTTGTTATGTTGCCCAGGCTGGCCCCAAACTTCTGTCCTCAAACGATCCTCCTGCCTTAGCCTCCCAAGTCGCTGGGACTACAGACACTTGCCACATCATGTGATCTCTGGCCTTTATTTTAATTCTGCTGAACTCCCAAACCAGGTGTTCACATTTTCCTTAGCACAGGCAGCCTGCTTTCCTTGTTTTGGGAGATTTTTTTGGTGACGGAGTCTTGATGTGTCACCCAGACTGAAGTGCAATGACATAATCACAGATCACTGTAGCCATGATCTTCCCATCTCAGCCAGGTTCAAGCAATCCTCCTGCCTCAGCCTCCCCAGTAGCTGGGACTATAGGCATGCACCATCACACCCAGCTAATTTTTTTTTTTTTTTTTTTGGTAAGGAAGAGAGTCTCAGTATGTTACCCAGGCTGGTCTCAAACTCCTGACCTCAGGTGATCCTCCAGCCTTGGCCTCCCAAAGTGCTGGGATCACAGGCATGAGCCACTGTGTCCAGCCCATGTCTTTGTTTCTATTCTATATGACCGTTCTTCCTCTGTATGTGGATAACAAGTCCCCAGTCTTATCTCTCCATAATCCTTCCATGTGCTGGAGACCAAGAGAAGAATGAGACTATCTTCCTCCTTGCCTGGTCCCCTCCCTGCCAGGCCACTCTGGGTGGGCTATACTTCTCTAGGGAAGGCAGACTCCTCCAGGCAGCCTTCCCCTTGACTCTCTCTCTAGGCTGGGGAAGATGCTTTTTCCTCCTGCTCCTTCAGGCCTAGGAGATGCAAGAGTCCCTGGAATGCAGCATCCCTGGAAGTATGTTCAAAACCCTGTCCTGTCCCATGGAAACACTGCAGTGCTCTTTATTAAGCTCCCTGTATTTCCAGCTTCAAGGTGTCATGTCTTCTTACTCCAGACCCTGCCTGAGCAAATCATTAGGCAGATGGCTCAGGAATATTTAGCCTTGATCCGGAGAAATGAAGCTCAAATCATCCTTCAATGATGGCACTGACTCTGCAGGTTGTCCAAGACAAGGAACCCAGGAAACAGGGCTTTTGTGGGCAAGGCAGCCATGAATCTGCCCTGTTTCGAAGGTTCTTTGGGCATTAATTGTTGGGATTGGGGATAAGCATTTCTGTTTTAGGACTTCTACCTCCAGAAAAGAACAGAGGGAGGTTGGAATCAAAGGGCAACAGAGCCACTAAGATGATGTGTGAAAGTGCTCCAGAAAGTCAGAACATGGAAAAATCTGATGACAGCTAGTCACTGAATGAGAATTGTTCTTAATCAGACAGGAAAGGAAGTGGCTTAGGGAGAGCCGCTGAGATGAAATGTGCTAAGAAAGGGAACTTAGGAAAGGTTTTGCTTTGGTTTTTGTTGGTTTTTACAAAGAACTAGGGTTTTGCTGATTATATCATTTAAAAAATATGTATTGTATCGACTGGGTGCAGTGGCTCACGCCTGTAATCCCAGCACTGTGGGAAGCCGAGGCGGGCAGACCACCTGAGGTCAGGCATTCGAGACCAGCCTGGCCAACATGACAAAACACCTCCTCTACTAAATATACAAAAATTAGGTGGTGAATGCTTATCATCCCAGCTACTCAGGAGGCTGAAGCAGGAGAATTGTTTTAACCCGGGATGTGGGGTAAGCCGAGATGGTGCCACTGTACTGCAGCCTGGGTGACAGAACAAGACTCCTCTCAAAAAAAAAAAAAAAAAAAGATATGTATTGGCTGAGGCAGGGTAGCTCACTCCTGTAATCCCAGCACGTTGGGAGGCTGAGGCAGGAGTCTCGCTTGAGGCCAGGAGTTTGAGACTATTCTGGGCAGCACAGCAAAATTCCATGTCTACAGATTTTTTTTTTAATAATTAGCCAGGTGTGGTGGTGTGTACCTGTAGTTCCAGCTACTGGGAAGCTGAGACGGGAAGATTGCTTGAGCCCAGGAGTTTAAGGCTGCAGCGAGGTATGATTGCACCACTGCATTCCAGCCGGAGTGACAGAGTGAGACCCTGTCTCAGAACACACACACACACACACACACACACACACACA